>JBAMIB010211563.1:0-12449 GCA_037177415.1 Kaempferia rotunda
CGATTTTTTCTAGTTTCATTTTTGCTCATCGCGGTCGATCACTGCTTGACGGTGCAGGTTTTCCTACTAATAGGATGTGTGGCGTCGCCGGGAAGAGTGCCAGCGACGGCGGTTTCGATGCTGCCCTGTTCGCCGAGCCCAACTTCAAAGTAATCCATGCATCTGAATTCTCACTGACTCCATTGCACTGATCGTGAGGTGATCATGTTTTGACGTCGCGCGCGCGGTGTGTTTATGAACAGGATCACTGCGTGCCGGGAAGACTACCGGCGGGGAGCGCAACTCCGCCGCCGCCGCCGACGACAACGTGGATGCATCACTGGCACGCTAACTCTGAGATGTCGGCGCGCGACATCGAGACCCTGCAGCTGTTCCCCATCAGCACGCTGAAAGAGGAGGTGGAGGAGGAAGAGGATGAGGAGGAGGAACAAGAGCAGGAAGCAGGGCAGGGAGTCGAGAACAACTACTACTACTACGCGTCGAACGGAAAGATCAACGGCGGCCAATGCCTCGTTAATCCCAGCATGCACTGCTACAGCACTAACCCTTCCGGCGCCCACCAGCGACAGGAGGAGCCGCATCTCTACGACCTCAACGGCGCGGCGGTGGATTCGTTGGAGCTGACGCTCAACTCCTACGGCGCCGAGAATCCTGCCGCAGACAACTGATCGATCTCCCACACTGCAATTAATCAATATAATCACCTAGCTAGTGCATGGATTTAGACGATTAGCCGGCTGTAATTCGTCGCAGTACTGGACTTGATTGCTTTTAATTATTCTGTTGATCTGCACAGTTCGGGCTGCTAGCTGCTCGTTGTTCTTCTTTTTGGCTGATGTACGAAGGATATGCATGTGGGCGTTTCTTGTTTGTGAGCCCGCCGGGTACGCCACGCGCGCACAGTGGCGCGAGGGCGGACGTACTTGTCGGAGGGATCTTCCTCGAGATTGGCGAAGATTCGCAGGTCGCAGCGGATGGCCGGATAATTAATTACGAAGCTCCTTCCTTGTTCAGGGGAGCTCAGCTGCATGCGCAGCTAGCTATAGCGCAGTTGAAACAGAAGTCTCTCTCTCTCTGTGTCCTTTTTCCGGAAATTTGCGTTGCTGCCTCGCGGCTGCCTAGCTAAAGCTAGCTAGCTAGCAAATCCACGCCGGAAACAGCAGCAGAAATCTTGGACTGTGACCGAGCTTTGACTCGGCTGAAGCATGCAGTTTGTTTGAAACTGATAAATGCAAATGTCTGCTGTTTCTTCTTGATCGTAGCAAAGATGGCAGAGGCTTAACGACGTGTTTGGTTTCATTTTCAGGATTAATATAGGAAGGAGTTTTATAATTTGATAGAATAGAAGGAAATAATTAATGAGGAAATAATATAATTTAGATGTAATTAAATTCTTTAAAAATTTGCGGAAATTTCGAGGGGCCCGTCTCTTCAAATTCATCGATTCCATTGGGCGAACCGCGTCATCGATAATCACAGTTGCCATGCACACGGAAACTCTTCCACCGCCTCGCTCTCATACGATCTGACGGTGTAGGGATCCGGTCAATTCGTGATCCGACGGTGTAGGTGCGGTCGCACGAACCCCCGAGACGGTCCCAGAAGAAACCATTGGCGTATAAAGGGCGAAGGGAGAACACGCCTTCTCTCCTCGCACGGAGACTTCGATCTGTTTTCCTTGTTCGGAGAGAGAGAGAGATGGATGCGTTCTTCCAATCCCGATCCCAGTCCCATGGCGGATGGACTCGGAATTCCTTCAAAAATTTCGGTCAAATCCCTTCGAATGTTCAAAACCATATGATGATGGTACGGATCGATGCATTTTCCCCTCTTTGTACTCCTTATTTGATAGTTTCTTAGGGTTGTGTGTTTTTTATATTGAATTAATTTGGTGATTTTCCCTTTTCGGCCGCTTTCTTGTTTATTAGGGTTTGCTCTAGTTCTTGCTGGAAATTATTATCTGTTTTCTGAATTCTCGATTGGGGTTGTAATCCAGGTTTACTTGACGCTATGTTGCGCGCTCGCGGCATCAGCGGCTGGAGCTTATCTCCACATTTTGATGAACGTTGGCGGATTTTTGACGATGATGGGTTGCTTTGGTAGCATCATGTGGCTGCTTTCCATGCCCCCGTATAAAGAGGTGAGCTCTTTTCGTCATCATCTGCTGCAGAGAAGATAAAGATGCCTTTTTTTTTGTTTTTGCCTTTTGTTCATCTGTTCTTTCTTGCAACAGAAGGAGAGGTTTGGGCTTCTGATGGCCGCATCTGTTTTCGAGGGGGCTTCCATTGGCCCTTTGATTGAGCTTGCCATTGAGTTCGACTCCAGGTATTGTTTTCTCCTTTTTAGTGCATGTAGCCTTATGCTTTTTTTTTTTTCAAGAAATCTTTTGCTTTGTATGCTGCAAGTTTACTTATATCTGATTAGTTGCTAGACCCGCTCAAGATATCTGATGAGTTGTGAATTATGTGAGTTGTATAAGTTGCTACAGGTTGAATAATGGGTAAAACAGTCAAATGGAGTGCCCTTGGTGTTTGTATTCGTCTCAAATATAAGTTTTGATGATGACCCAAGATATGCAACGACAACTTTCTACGCAGTCAGTCACTCATATGAACACCTTTGAAATTTGTGTATTCATGTTTAAGTCAACATAAAATTTCTTGTGAAATAAACATAATGTGAAATAGATATAATCAGTGGAATAACTGGTAAAGGTACGTTGATGCTATTTTCTTTAAATATGGATTCAACTCGTGCAGGTACACTTGACAACGGCTCTAAGAGGTGAAATTAACTAGTTTCTCCTAGCTTGTCCTTTTATTAGAGATGAAACAACATGGGTAGCCATGTTTTCAAATGAGAACATGAAAGCTCTGTTGGCTCTTAGAGATGTAGCAGCCTAGTTTTTTCTTCTCCCAAGTGAATAAACAAAAATTTATCACCTTAATTCTAGAAGGAAGAACAATTGTGAAGGAGGAGGTAGGGATGGTGATATTTAAAGAGGATTTGAAATTTGAAATATTATAGATAAAAATCTACATGTGTCTTAGTTTGATTTCCTTTTCATGATGTTATTAAGAGTAGCTGCATATATCGTTCAATTTAGACCTCAAACTATGACACTAGTATATTTTGAACGATTGCAAAGATAAATCTATTTTACTGATGGAGCATTGAAGTGCAATGATGAGTTTGCATTTTTAAAATTCTCTCCGACCCATTTTGTTTTTTGCTCTGGACTTTGGTTATGATAGAGCTCTAGGTATTGTTGTGTAGCCAACCTTGTATTGTCCTGTGTATTGAGCTCCACTAATGGAAAGACTATCTCTGCTCCGTGTTAAGCATAGAAAAGGGCTATTAATTAGATGGCAAACTTTCATCAGCGTCCAAAAACGTAATCGATTTAAGTATGATCCTTTTATGTCCTTCGATCATAATGTGTGAATTATGGTGGTGGGAGGTTCTTCTGGGTTCACATGAAGCATGTAATACTCATTTATATTCCTTTCATTCTGCTCCTCTTCCCATTCCCCTTCCTAGTTATCTATACTTTTAACAATTTAGTGAGCAATCTTGCTGTCTAAAATCTTTTGAATCCCTAAAGCAGCTATGAAGGTCGAAGTTGCATTAGTTGTGTGTTGCATTATTATTATTTTTTTTTGGCTCATTTCAGCTTTGGATTACATACATTACTGATGGTTGATGTTTGTTGCAGCATACTTGTCACAGCCTTTGTAGGGACTGCCATCGCATTTGCGTGTTTCTCAGGAGCTGCCCTTCTCGCCAAGAGGAGAGAATATCTTTACTTGGGTGGATTGCTGTCTTCTAGCCTTTCCATCCTCATATGGTTGCAGTTCGCTAGTTCCATCTTTGGTCAATCTACTGCTGGGTTCAAGATCGAGGTAAGCTTTACTTTTCAGTCGAAAACAAGTGAATTGTGGAAGTCCTTCACTGCGTGTTTGACCTATTTAACTTAAGTTTGATCGTCTTTTCAGCTTTACCTTGGACTGTTAATATTCATCGGATACATGATATATGACACCCAAGAGATTTTGGAGAGAGCCTATCATGGAGAGTTGGACTACGTGAAACATGCGCTTACCCTCTTTACAGATTTTGTTGCTGTTTTTGTCCGTCTTCTCATCATCATGGTAAGCTTAGTTTTGATAAGTTGCTTGAGTTTTGTGGAGATTTCTTTTTTATTTTTATTTAAAAAATGTTTCATCGTGCAGATGAAAAATGCATCCGAGAAATCTGAGGATAAACGGAGGAAGAAGAAATCTCGATAACTGAACCTTCAAACTCGTTTGGTGGCTACCAATTATCACGTAATCTGTTTGTTATGTAGTACTTGTGTGCACCTTTCTTCCCTGACTGTTCGTCAAGAGACTCGACTCTTATTACAAACTAAATTTGTGTGTGAACTTTTGCTGGTATATATGGCGTTGCATCTGTGCAAATTGACATAAGAGACCCCCTTGTGTGTGAATTCCTCGTCCCTTAACCTAGATTCAGTGTTTGAAATGCCTAGAGCAAGGACACATAGCTTACAATTGTAGAATTCTCCAAGTAGGCTACAACTGATTGGAAAAGGTTCATCATAAGGCGAGACTGCGAGCTTTCTGTCCTAAAGACTTGTTCTACCACCAGTGTTATAGATAAATGTTCTCTTCCATTTAGTAGAAAAAGAGAAGATCGATCAGTTAACTAGCCAGAGCCCTATCGATGTTTTAATAGAGACCAACATAACTTAAACTTTTTTATTATATAACTTAAATACTTTGTTGGACCTTCTACTATCTGTCACCAGCATATAGGCTCTTCATTACTTCAGCAATGCAATCATGCCTCTAGATCATCAGTGTGTAATGGATAGAGTGGAAGAGAGGAAAAATGTACATAAAAGAACACATTTTAAAAAAAATGCAAATAGAGATGGAATGTCAAAGAACACATTTTAAAAATGTTTGGTGGTATTCATTGGGAACAAGTGTGTTTATTGCGTATTACTAAGCTTGTCCACAAGCTCCCTTACATCTTATATCTTGAAATGTATAAAAGAGATTATTAGGCAGTTCTTCTAGATGTTCATTATAGCGAAATACACCCTTGATAAATTTAAAATTATAGCGCACAACTTGACAATTAATTTAGGGCAGATATGATTAATCACTGTCCTAACAAATTTATTTTAATATAAGGTGGTAAAGGAAGGACAACCCTTCTTCCCTGTATATTCCTGGAAGAAATGAAGCTCATCCCAGAACATGATGATTATTGATTCACATGGAAATGGTGTGCGCCAACAATAATGTTTTGTACCAAAAGGTCAAACAAGTGCATTTGAGTGTTTCTGGATATGCCCTTTAGACAACATCTGGTCCACATTCTTATCCCCATTCCTCAATGCTAAATAAAGTGGAAACAATACCAAGCCACACTTTTTCATTCTCCCAACCTTTTCTATTTATTTGGACTTCGAACCTTAATTCCTTCTCAGATAATAAACAGGTAAATGAACTTTAAATCAAGGTTACTAAGGTTTCGACCATTATATCAATATCATGATTGAAAATTAAAAGATAAAAGAGAAGAAGCAAAGTAAAAATACATTATGATGCCGAATATTATTGAGTTTTAACGATTTATCAAAATGAGATTTAAAACTATGCTTCGAACTTGACTTGTATCAGTATCTCATTGTCTTCTTGATTAGAAATAATAATCTAATTAAGATTTTCATTTCCCTATACTAATGATATAACAGTTTCATGTGACATTGAAGACAAGTAGCTTTAGGGGACTTTTAACATTAATATGACAACACACTACAAGATCAGCAGCTCTCACAAAAGCATGTCGAGTTCAGTACTGTAATGCTCGGTAAGCTGTTAAATATAGTAGCTAATGCACAGAAAGGTATATCAGAAACAGCTTGACGGAGGTCTTTAAATGTCATTTCGAATCAAGTGAAACTCACTCTTAATCACCAACAGATCATCATTCAAACTTACTACTTTTCTCTTATCTTGGCAATCAAAGTGATAATCGTAAATACTGCTTCATAGAAGTGAGATATTTGGCATGTTCAATGATCATTCTCGCTATGCTCAAACTGCTTCCATAGCACGCGACGGAAGAGCAGCTATCGAAACATCCTCTAGTTATCTTTTGACTCGAGCAACATCTCAATTACCTTTTGCATCTTTGGCCGGTTTGCAGGTGTCTTATCAGTGCAGAGCATCGCGATCTTTAAAACTGCTAGCATTTGTTTCCTCCAAGCGAATGAGTATGTACTGAGTCTTGCATCCATAATCTGTTCTGGGGTCTCACCTCGCTCAGATGCACTATGAACCCATTTGACCAGATCAATGCCCTCACCGAAGATCTCATCAACTGGTAACTTGGATGTTAAGATCTCAAGTAACACCACTCCGAAACTATAAACATTTCCAGATACAGTAACTTGCATCGTATAGGCGTATTCTGATAAAAAAAAAGGGAAGAAACAAAACAAATGCAACAATGCATCAGTTCCATGCAATCGTACCAAACAAGAAGAAACAAAAAGAATGTATTATTTCTTTAGTTACCAGGAGGTATGTAACCGAAGGATCCTGCCAATGCACTGATGCTCGCAGTTCCTTTCAAAGGGTCCAAAAGCATCGCTATCTCAATCTCCCTGATCAATGGATTAAAATGTGAATCGAGAAGTATGTTACTCGAAGAAATATCCAAATGAATAACCGCAACATGGTGAAGAAAAGCTAATCCTTCAGCAACTCCAACTGCAATAAAAAACCTTCTAGGCCAGTTGGGTTCATACTCAGATTCTGCTGTATCATGAAGAAGATTCGCTAATGTTCCGTTCGGCATATGATGATGAAGCAAGAGTGCAACGTCCTCATAGATGACATAGCCAATAGGCCGCATCAAATTGGCATGACAGAGGTTTCCGAACCTCTCGAGCTCTCTGATCATTTTGTTCTGATGGTGAGTCACAGTTTTGTCCACAGATTTCAGCATACTCACTGAAACTATTAGCCCCGAAGGCATGACAGCTTTGTACATAGTGCTGAACGTGCCACTGCTTACCTTGTTCGAATCATCCAGAGTTGATTTTACGATACTCACAAAGTCTATTGCTTGTTGCAAACTCTCAACAAACACATTTCCAGCTGCTATCTCTGGATGAGTCATAACTATATCTCCTGCAACTTTATTTGCCTTGGCATCCATCTCTTGTTTCTCTCTTAACATAAAGAAGCCCACAACAACTGATACCGTAACGAAGACAGTTAAACCGGAACCAACTACAGCAAGTATTATCTTGTACGAAACCTTGTGGCGATCTGATGTATAGCCTGAACCAAACAGAGTTCCACAATCCGAAGTCAGCGGATCGCCACATAGCCTTTCATTTCCTAGGAAGCTTGACTGAGGACTCTTCTGAAAGGGTCCAAAAAGTGGTATTTGGCCACTTAACTGGTTGTTTGAAAAATTTACCTCGATTAAACTTAACATACCTTTGAGATCTGTCGGAATGTATCCAGAAAGTTGATTGTTGGACACATCCAAAGCCACTAGCTTATCGAGTTTACCTAGTTCCCGAGGAACTTGCCCTTGGAGATGATTGAAGCTGATATTGAGAGCAATTTGCAAGTTTTTGATTTTACCAATCTCAGGCGGGATGACACCGGAGAGATCGTTACTCCCAATCTGTAGCTCAAGCAGCCTGTTACAATTTCCAATCCCTTGAGGGATCTCCCCACCGATGAAGTTGTGATCCAGATGCAAGAATTGCAATCTCGATGTGTCGCAAAGGTCCTCAGGCAAGCTTCCATTGAATTGGTTGTAGCTGAGATCAAGTTTGCTAAGGTTCCTGCACCTCAGCATTGACCTGGGAAATTTACCCCCAAGGTTGTTACCGGAGACGATGAATTCTTGCAGGCTGTTGAGCTCCCCGAGCTCATCAGGAACAGTTCCAGTAAAACCATTATATGCCAAGTTTAAAAGAGTGAGATTCAAGCATTGCGCAAACTCTGGAGCAATCTCACCAGAGAGATGATTGTCGTCGGCCTCAAAATATGTAAGGCTACTCATATTGCCGATCGAAACAGGAATGCTCCCGATGAGATTGTTATTCCCAACACGAAAATTCGAGAGATGTTTACAGTTTCCAATCGACTCAGGGAGGCTGCTGTTCAATCCGTTCATTGTAAGCACCAACACTTCCAAGGTCCCTGACCGGAAGATGTTGTCAGGAATCCCTCCTTCGAGTTGATTGGAATGCAGATTGAGAACTTTCAGTTGGGAGATCAAGCCCAGGCGTTCAGGAATAACACCAACAAAGCTATTCTCGTAGGCCGAGAGCACCCTCAGATCGATGAGATCGCCCACCCATCCGGGAAGGGAACCACTAAGCTTGTTCCCAGAAAGAAGCAGATCCTGCAATCTCTCTAGCCTTCTCAAATCATCAGGCACTTCACCCGCAAGCAAATTATTTGAAAGGTTCAATGATCTGAGGTTAATTAGACTGCCAATTGAAGGGGGAATCGAGCCCTCAAACTTGTTCATGGACAGATCAAGGAACTCAAGCGCCTGCAACTTCCCGATAGCCCAAGGAATGGGTCCGCGGAGCATGTTGCTCGAAAGGTCCAAGAACTTGAGAGATGTTAGCTTGGAAACGAGAAAGATGTTACCTTGGAGGTTGCGGTGGGGCAGCTCGAGCACCTCGACGGAGCCGCTGTCACCGCTGCACACGACGCCGCGCCACGAGCAGTAGTCGGAACTGCCGGAGTCCCAACCGGCAGAGGGGAGCTCCTTCTGGAGGCCCGCCATGGTGGCCTCGTCGGCTAACCGCGCGGAGGTGCTCAAAAAGCCGGTTAGCGCGAGGTGAGCGAGCACAAGAAGGGAGAAGACGCGACCGCAGCTTGCCATTGGCAACGTATGGAGCACAAGATCCACCAAGCTTGGATTTTATTTATTTATTTATTTATTTGCAGAAATTCAAGCACAAGAACAGTACTTGTCTTTCCTTTTCAATCCAAGCAAAAAAGGAAGAATCTGATGGGTTAAGCCTCCTCGAGCTGAACCTAAATACATCGCAGCAAGGGCGGACATCTCCATCGTTTACAGAATCTTTACCACAGTGGTGAATGGTGGAAGAACAAACAAGAACTCTCCGACAAGTTGTGTAGTAAAAGTTGTGGTCTTGTGGAGACACAGGGGAGGGGGGAGGGGACCGGAGAGAGAGAAAGAGATGCAGAATGGAGGTCGGAGTTGAAGTATCGAGTGTGCGGAGGGAGGAGGAGGAGGATCACAAGGCTCTCGTGTTCATCTACTGCGTGATTTGGTAAGGAAGCAGCAGAGGACTGACCCTGCTCAGCTGTTGCTGCTGACGACAAGACCTCCTTCTCAGCCCATGTCGCTTTGGATTTCTCTCTCTTACTTTACTCTTCTTCCTGAGATATATATATATTATAATTTATATGCACTTTTGAGGGTTAAAAAAAAAGTGGACTATTTTTTTTTAATAAATATATATGTCCACTTTGAGAGTCAACAAAGAAAGGTGAAGTATTTTTTTTAATAAATTAAAATATTCATCCTTGTTATTAGAATTCTAAATTAAATTGATACATTTTGACTTACTGTAGCAAAGATGGTTTATCTCCTCTGAGGTTTTCTCCTGTAATCCGTCCTTAAATTACAAAGACAGATAAATTATAAAATTAATTTATAATCCATAGTCAGGAGGTTAAAGAGTTGATAAAGATATTTTTTATTTATTTATTTATGTAGTTGTCCGTCGAGAATTAATCAATGTCTGTCTATTATAATAAATCTATCATCTGTAATTAATAATTAATTGAGTATCCCTGCAACTGCATTTTGAATATTAATGCTGCGTTTGATATTAAATTTGTAATTAATATAATTAAGATTATATTATTATATTTAGTGAAAAAGTTACTATAAATAATCAACCTTATAATGTAACTCAGATTATATTACAAAGCTGATTACAACCTACCAAACGTACTAAGATGAAAGTTAAGGATGATGTGATAGAGGCTAATGGTTAAACTCTTCAACATTATGAAAGGATCTTTGAATCTTAACTGTGGTGCTTCAATGACAAGTGAATCTAAGAATATTAACGGTCTAAATAGTCTCCATTAGTGTTTCTAAATTTATTTAGATAGTTAATAAATTTTTTTTATAAAACTAAATTAATCATTTCAAAATGAATCTATTTGAAAATTTAGATAGATGTCAACTATAAAAAGTGTCACGGATGATGAGCAAACGAACGGAGTGCAACACTCCGGATATTTCAGCAAACATTGGCAACGAAGAGGAGCAGAGACGAGCAACTTCAAGTCTAGAAAAAAATTTTAGGCGACCAACTTGTATTGACCCTCGTTAAGCAAAGCATAAAATGGCCAGATGAAAATAATTAATGAATCAAGTAACTATCAGGCCTTAGTTTGGTGCCAAATTAGTTAAGTAGTCAATTAATTGAGTTCATCGAGTAATAGTGAATTTTAATTAATTGAAATTTTAGCAAGAAATTTAGGAAGATTATTCCAAACGGTTTAACATCATAGGTTCCATACTAAAATATAGGCAATTAAATCATGAGAGATTTTATCACAGCACATGCAGTGGTCCTTTACATATCTAATGAGTCATTTTATATCGATTAACCCGAAATTAAAAAGATTATTGATAAAAGCAATAGGATAACAAGTAAAATTGAAAAATCTATAGTGGGATGAAAATAAAACAAAGACCGTCAAGTATGCATGATATAGCGGCAAGACGTTTACTAAAGTATTCAAGTATCTATGGTTCAATTTGTGATATTTTTCTCAAGTGGAATGAACCATGTAATGAGGCAAGGAACTACTCAGATACCTATATCATAAAATAAAAATAATAAACCTACAAACTTAAAATGAAAGTGAAGGCATAATAAACCTACAAACTTAAAATGTAAAAGTGAAGGCATGAATGAATTTCTCGTAGCTCTAAAACACAATGGAAATCTCAGTCAAGTATTCAGGAATAAAGAGGAATATTTATTCATTTTGAAATTTCCATGAGTATTCCAATTTAACAACTTTACAATTTTATAATCTTTGTCAGCGCACAGTCGATTGCATAGCAACTTCGAATGACACTTAATTACCATTCAAAGCAATTACATTCAAATGATAAGACTACAAATAGACAAAAGAACCAGAAGATAAGGACATGTCCCTGCAAAGTCTGCCATGCATAAGGTAAATAGAATTCTGTCTCAACCAAGCAATATTAACTACGAGTTGCCATGGTAATTAAGACAGACATACATGTAAAAGGATATCCGATACGGATTAAGGGTTGGAGCCAGATTTGAACTCGTCAGATCATTCCTTTGGTGCGGGCAACAATCTTGGCCTCTCTTCTGAGGATACGTTTCCAGTGTGTCTTTCCTCAGATAGAAGAGAAAGTAAATCACTTCCATTTGCTAAACTATTGAACTCTACTGATTTGGATGGATCTGCTGGATAACGCCGTTGGCAAAATGTCATAAGCCTCTTAACAGACTGTAAATATTTACGGGTGGTCTCATCATTCATGACATGAGCCACGCTATTTGTGTAGATCTTCTCACGAGCAGAGCGCTCGTGAATGCCAACCATAGTTACACCAATTGGCCATGGAGCATTTCCGATTGCCATCTTGATGTACTGATCCATTGCGGCCAGATAATCTCTTTTCATGCAACACTTCACAACTACCAACAATGCTTGACGAATGTCACTGGGAAGCTCCTGTAAATAAACTTTATATCAGGGCAATTAACATATCTACAACCAGCATTTATTTTTCTGTAACAATAAGAATCAATAAAAAAAAAAAGATTAAATTAGACAGGGAATACACGCAGCCATGAGGGTGGACTTGCCGTGTGGCCACAAAAATGAAGGCGCAAGCATATTCTTTTCCATCTCACTTAGAGGAGCCTATGGCTAGATCGATTGTACTAGAATTCATGCAGAAAAAGCAAAGCAGATATCTTCAAGTAGGTCTTAGGCTTGGGCTTTGACTTAGCCTTCAATTTGGCAATGACAGAAAAAGAAGAGTCATCGATGGTTTCGCGTCATTGTTTAAGGCGATGTGGCAAGAGGTAAAATAAGATTTATGGTAGATAAGAGATATCCCAATCAAATCAGAGAGAGAATGCTGAAGGAATGAAGATGGGAGGTTGCAGCCCTTTAAAGAATACCCTTGGAACCCTAAGGGGTTGCTTGGTTTAGTAAGGGGAATGGAAATGGGAATGGAAATGGGAATGAAAATGATATTAGTGGGGAATGATAATGGATATCACTTAATGGGGCTGCTTGGTTTAGTAAGGGGAATGAGTATCATTATAAAAGATGTTGCTTGGTTATATC
>JBAMIB010211668.1:0-12448 GCA_037177415.1 Kaempferia rotunda
CTATATATATATAAGAAACTGATATTGTGCGCGTCGGCACAGCACGCGACTGTGCGCGACGCGCACAGTATCAGTATTAAGATTTTTTTTTTCTTTTAAAATTTAATTAAAAAAATCAATATTTATTTATATATAAATCATACAATTATTATTATACTCGTAACCTTTTAAAATTAGCTCGTTTTTAATTTTTCTTGAGGTAAAATTTTTTTTTAAAAAAATTAAAACTCTTTACCCCTAGCCCCTAGAGTTAATGCTTTCCAATTGGTTTATAATGTTCAATTGGTTTATAGTGTTCAAGCGGTAAAATTTTAAGAATTTACCCCTAAGGTTCAAATTTCCTAATTGGGTTATAGTGTTAAGTTGAAAAAAAAAAATTAAAAACGATCCAATTTTAAAGAAAAAATGAGTCAATTTTAAAGGTTTACGTGTATCAAAATGTATTTAGGATTTAATTAATTTTTTAATTAATTTTAAAAAATTAAAAAAGAACGTTGAATTGTTTGATATGGTGTGCGCACGCACAGTCGCGCATGCACAGTCGCGCACTGCGCGCGCACGCGTACCATATCAAACTCCTATATATATATATCCCTCCCTATACACTCACATGGGCGACCCTCACATGCAAAAAGCCCTGACCACCATGGGCTGTGAGAGTCGCCCAGGCAGGTGTACAGGGAGGGGTGTGCAGACTAAAATTATTATATATATATATATATATATAATTTTGTTATTTTACTCATGGACACCTATGTTAATTTTTTAAATTTTTTAGCCTAAACATTAAATTTTAATCTTAAAAAAATTGACACTATGAGGTGTTCATACATAATGAGTAGGATAATAACTCGTGCATGTGTGTATATATACACACAGAGAGTAAAATCTCATGAGTAGGATAATAACTCGTGCATGTGTGTGTATATATACACATAGAGTAAAATCTCAGCCTGCACAATCATATGTGTACAACAGCGTGGGCTACACAGTGCGCGACGATGCGCGTATAGGTTTCACCTGTTTCTCTTGAGTTTTGTTTTTTTTATTTTTTTTAAACTCACATTTTACCAGAAAATTAAGATTATTATAAATAAAAATTTTAAATACCCAATTATATCCGTAAACATCTAAAATTAGTTCATTTTTAATTTTTTTACTTAATACTATAATCCAATTAGGAAGCTTGAACCTATAGATAAAATCTTAAAATTTTATTGCTTTAATACTATAAATCAATTGGGAAGCTTGAACCCTAGGGGTAAAAAGTTTTTTTTTTTTTTAAATACCTATATGGTTTAGACTTTCTAATTAATTATAGTATTAAATTAAAAGGAAAATTAAAAATGGACTAATTTTAAATGTTTACCGTTATAATTAGGTATTTAAAATATATATTTATAAAAATATTAATTTTCTTTTAAAATGTTAGTTAAAAAAACAAAATTCAAGAGAAACCGGCGAAGTAGTAAACTGTTAAATTGCGACGTTTTTCCGGTTCAAAAGTTTCTCCGGTCGATTCGGGCGAGGGATTCCCGTACTTCTTTTGTTATTTGCTTCCTGTCGCCGCCGCTGCCGTAAAACTAGGTTTGTCTCCATGGACCTCCTCCGCGACTACAAGGACGGTGACGGAGACGGCGATGGCGACGACGAAGTCGAAGAGGAGTCACTTGGGGAAGAAACCCTAGGGGAATCTATGGGTGCTTCCGATCCGCCAGCGCTGGTGGTTGCGGAGGCGGAGGCCACCTCGTCACCGGATTCGTCCCCTCGCCGCCTTCCTGCGAAGTCATCCGCCCCACGCGTTGACGACACCACCCTCGCTCTCGCGGCTGCTGAATCTTCCCGATCCCTCCATCGGCCCCTCGATCCAGGGCAGCATGCCGTGGGCTTCAACCCTACCTACGACCAGCTCTGGACGCCCATCTACGGCCCCGCTCACCCGTTCGCCAAGGACGGCGTCGCCCAGGGCATGCGAAACCACAAACTCGGGTTCGTCGAGGACGCCTCCATCCAGCCCTTCCTCTTCGATGAGCAGTACAACACCTTCCACAAATACGGCTATGCCACTGACCCTTCCGGCCTCTCCTTCGTCGGTGACATCGAAACGTTAACTAAGAATCAGGCCCTTTCTGTCTACAACATGCCCCAGCAAGAACAGAAGCGGCGCCGCCTCCAGATGAAAACTTCCGACGGTGCGGAAGAAGCTGAGCCTGCGGCTGCTGATCCGGAGGTTCAGAATCCAGCGACTGAAGAGTGGCTCCTCAAGAATAAGGTCAGCCCCTGGTCCGGCAAGATGGATGTTGTCCAGGGCGAGCTCACAGAGGAACAGAAGAAATATGCTGAGGAATATGCTGAGAAGAAGGCTGAGAAGGAGCGCGGAGAGGGGCGCGGAGACAAGGCGGAGCATGCGGACAAGAGCACATTCCATGGGAAGGAGGAGCGAGATTACCAGGGAAGGTCATGGATCGCTCCACCCAAGGATGCAAAAGCTAAGAATGATCACTGCTACATACCGAAACGGTGGGTGCATACGTGGAGCGGACACACAAAGGGAGTTGCGGCGATACGGTTCTTTCCCAAGCACGGTCACCTCTTGCTTTCAGCTGGTATGGATTCGAAGGTCAAGATTTGGGATGTCTTCAACTCGGGTAAGTGCATGCGCACCTACATGGGCCACTCTAAAGCAGTTCGGGACATCTGTTTCTCGAATGATGGCACCAAGTTCTTGAGTGCTGGATATGACAAGCACATCAAGTATTGGGACACCGAGACAGGGAAGGTCATTTCTACATTCTCCACGGGGAAGATTCCATACGTGGTGAAACTCAATCCCGACGAAGATAAGCAGAGCATCCTTCTAGCAGGGATGAGTGACAAGAAGATTGTTCAGTGGGATATGAACTCTGGCGTGATCACACAGGAGTATGATCAACATCTTGGTGCAGTTAATACAATTACCTTTGTTGATAATAACCGGAGATTTGTTACTTCAAGTGATGACAAGTCGCTTCGTGTTTGGGAGTTTGGGATTCCTGTTGTTATCAAATATATCAGCGAGCCTCACATGCATTCCATGCCTTCAATTTCTCTTCATCCTAATTCAAATTGGCTAGCTGCTCAGAGTTTGGATAATCAAATACTTATTTATAGCACAAAGGAGAGATTTCAGTTGAATAAGAAGAAGAGGTTTGCAGGACACATTATAGCAGGGTATGCATGCCAAGTGAACTTTTCACCCGATGGTCGTTTTGTAATGTCTGGAGATGGAGAAGGAAAATGCTGGTTTTGGGACTGGAAGAGTTGCAAAGTCTTCAGGACTTTAAAATGTCATGAAGGGGTGTGCATTGGATGTGAATGGCATCCATTGGAGCAAAGCAAAGTTGCAACTTGTGGATGGGATGGCATGATCAAGTACTGGTGAGTCTTCCTTCTTCATGCTCCTATTAAACTTTCTTTTATTGTCTTGGTTGTTCGAAAATATATTTTTTGTTAATCAGTTCTAAATGTGTCTATTTACATCTGTTAGAACTTTATTGCATTAGATTCTCACACAGATAGGGACCTAACACCGAATGAAATTTAACCATTAGTTTAAACTCCTTCAATCTTATTTTATTTCAATTATTTTTGGTTTTGAGTTAAAGTTAACTGGATCTGGATGTGCTTGTCTGTTTTCTTGATTATTGTTTCTATTTCCATGCACATGCTAGTTTTCTCAAGATAGTCTGCCAAATAAAAAAACGGTTTACTCGAGTATATCTGGAATATTTTGAGTTTAGTAGGTATAAATATAGATTTAATACAATTTTCTTAGACGATGTCCTTTCTTTGATATGCATAAGACTTACTCTGTATGCTGCCTGTTGTAAATATGTGCAACTTATGTGTTTTTCTATTATGAGCATTTTATTCAATTGCTATTCTTAATCTTATTCCTTCTCTTATTCTTCACTCTCGTTGTGTTTTTTATTGTACTTTTGTTCACATTGTATTGCTTTCTCTGGAGGTTTGTCAAATTCTTTACAAATGAAAAGTAAAAAAATACACCCCAAGAGAATCTCATAGCACACCACTTAATTTGGAAGGTATTCATCAAACATGTAGGAACTTATTTTCCAAAGGCAAGAGATATACTGTAACGTAATGTGAAAAAGAAATATTTTTAAGAGTATGAAAGTTATTTGATATTAGGTGTAGTGACTTTAGTCTCACATTGGTATCTCTAGCTGAGGGATGTACAAATGATTTTATCATATCAATATAATTGTTATCTCATTAAAGCAATGCAATATTTTCCCCTCTAAATTTTGCACGGATCTCAGAACCTCTTACTAGGGTTAGCGCTTTAAAAAAATCTCTTAAGGAGGAGGCTATGATCATTGGCAATTACCTTTCCTCACCTGCCTATTTTCTCAGCAATCTCATCTATTTCCTATTTTTAATTCTCAGTTATGGTGCTCATCCATGCAACACCACCTCCCTTCTCCATGTTTCTACAACACTTTCAGCACGTGCCCACTTGTAGCTCTGCTTGCTTGAGACACAGGCATTATGATGCCTTTTAACTTGGTAGAAACCAGCATCCATCAATAATCAGTTTCACCGGCCTTGGCCACATGCACCCTACCTTTTTGGTGCTCATAAGACTCCTCTATCATGCATCCAAATCACATATCTTGTTATTTTGGTCCTTGATCTTGCCACAACACTTCCAGTCACATGTTTTTTTTTTGTTCTCCTAAAGATTTTCCATACAATCTCGTCATCTCAACAATCCATAGCGTGACCATATGGTGCTTATCATATTTATTCATGTCTCTGCTTGGCCTTCACCGCCAGATTAATCCTTGATGTTAGATCCATCTACTTAACTTTTCAACCCCCACATTTTTTCAAATTTAGATTTGATCTATGTTGAGGACGGATGAGCATTCTTCTACTATGGATCTTCAATTTTCTCTTACCTTTGGTCCTTTTCTTCTTCGGTCTCTTCTTCTCCTCTACTCCTTAGATTTTCAATCTTCCTTTGTTTTTGTAGTGTACTTTTGACTCTTGAGCCGATCAGCCAATGAAGACCTGAACAGAGAAAACAATTTGCTCTAATTTTGTTATGTCAAACAAAGAGCCAAACTATGCTATACCAATAACTCAAATAGAGAAAATGTCTTGTTCTCATTTTTGTTTTCTTCAGTAAGGATTGAGTTGTGCAATCCATCATTCCTACAAGACTCTCAAGTTGTGCCTCTTCAGGGAGAAACCCTAATCAAGATAATAGTTTCTGAAAATTCTCTGCATTGTTGTTTTACTTTTCTTTTCTCTTTATCCTCTCTCTTTGTCAAAGTGATTATTGGAAGTCAAAGATATTGGCGACGTGTTGATCTTTGTTTGAGGGTATCATTACTTGAATGTTTCATCATCAGGCTTCACTTTCCAGAGCTTTGCTTGATTGTGATTTCATTTTTCTGGTCATTTGTTAGTTATGTTTCTTTTATGAAAACTTTTCTAGCTTATGTAACAAGCTAATAATGTCTACTCCAGCTTGAGAAAATAAGATTAGAGTTGTTAGGTATTAGTTATAGTGGCTTTAGTCCACATTGATACCTCTAAGTTAGGGTTTTGTCATGAGTTTATATAGATCTCAGTAAAGTAATACAATATTTCCTATTTCTATATTCTATTATGTTCACATGTAAATGATATGGCTCTCATCTCAAAATACATAAATATTTTGTGTGGAAACCAAAAAAACAAAAAGCTGTGAATATTCCTTGATATCCTTGCAACTAGCCCATAAAAGTCATGTTGTGGAATGCCGCCTTTTCTAGGAGGTTTCTAGCATCTCAGACACTAGCCCTTGTCCTTTGAACCTCTTAATAGACATCCATGGACTTGCAAGGTCACCTTGGAACGACGTGATAATGCATGGGTACAACTGCGACTACATCTTGCAAAGACAACACTCAGCTCACTCGTTCAGCTTTCTTTTTAAGGTTTATCAGATAAATTCCATGATCATATGGCTTCCTCAAGGCATTCTTTTTTCTGACATCCTCTCTAATGCGACCAAGGAAAAACTCTTCTGTTGAAACATCCTGTTTCTTCCAGCCAAATATGATAGATGGAAGCATTTAAGGATAGCCTGAATATGGTATACTGTATATCCATTTTGTTTTCACATAGATGATCATTCTGCCATATTACCAACTCCTTGGTCCAATGTTCAGGCGTATGAAAAAGTCTCTCTAATTCAAGTATCTGCATTCAATTTTCCATCTGTAGTTACACTCAGATAATAGACAATTGATGGACTCTTCTATAAGGCCACAAAGTGGAAGCAAATTAAATTCACTATTCACTATTTTGCAATCTGTCCAAAGTTGGTAGTCTCCCCTTATAATGTGATAGACGGAATTATGTCTGATAGTTTATAATCGACTTCAACCCTTCTAGAAGGTTTTTTGTGGAGTTAGTCACAAAAATCTTTCATAATGTCTCACACGCATAGTGTGGCAGCTTGCCCTTGTGGCGTAATAGCTGCACACTCTACTCGTGTGCATTTTCATGGGGCTAACTTCCCTCAACATGTCTTAGTTTATTCATTCTAAGCAATTCCAAAGCATGATTTCTCAAGCAAAGTCAATGGCATTTAATTCAGAATTAACAAAAAAGAAAATGTAAATAATAGACATGATGAAAATGAGATGCCACAAAAGAGAGCTGGGAGGACCTACTAGTATGTTAAAGAAATTTGATATGCCACTTCTCTCTTCGTTAATTTTGGGGCATGATTTGTTCTCCAAAATCTGGGTGTTGGACATATCGATTTTAGCATGCAGGAGTTTCTTATCTCCCAAGTCAAGCACGATAGAGTATATTTAATTTACTCAATTGAATTATGATGCAAGTAACAAATAATCAAATCTCATCTATCTATATTTCCTAGGGAAAAGCTTTAAATAGTTAAATGATTTCTTATTGTTATATTAGATAAAAGACTCATGACAAAGTCTTCCCAAGGAGCACATCATGCCATTGGCATTCATGAGCAACGTAATTGAAAACATTTGTCAAGCAGCAGCTCTTCAAATGCACAGACATGCATCTTACTAGCAGAATATGGAACAATGCTTTTAGATAGTGTTTGCTCAAGTTTTGACGTATGTCATATGCTGTCACTTCTCTTAGTTACTTAGGTCATGAATGTATCTAATGGCTTAGTTTTACCTACATCAAGAATCAAACAAGCAATCCCTGATAGCTAATTCGTGTGCTGGCTTCACAGTTTAAAATAACGTTCCACACTGGAGTTTCAATCACTGGTCAAAATAGTATGCTCCAGCACCACGTTATGCTGACACGTGACACACTTCAGCATACACTGAAACTGACAGATGAATCCAAATTAATTTTACTCCCTTAGTACTGTTAGATGATTTACTTCTAAAAATAAAAGTATAATAATTGAATTAAAGTTTTGTCATACTATACTATATCATGCTAATACTCAACATACTTGTAATAACACGTGATTGGATGAATTCGAATGGATTTTAAGCATTTAATCACCCTTGGTTGTGTGTGCATATTAATTTTTACTCCTACATTATTCTTCCACTTAAGTTTGTTTGCAGAGATGTATATTCCATTTTCCTCATGTTATTAATTTTTTATTTTGATACTGAATTTTGTAGGGATTGATTCTGGAGGCAGCATGACAATTTTCATCTACAGTTCATCTCATGCCTCCAGGCTCGGAAGACAAGCATAAGCTTCGTTAGAAGTTGTTGTTCCTTGCTGGCGAACTACAAAAAATGTCACCCTCCAGCTTGAGTATTGTCGAACTCAAACCCCTGAGAGTTATTTGGGGGAATTGGTAGAGCTATGGTTGAGTTAAAATGTAATTGGGACGACCATGAGTCCAGAATCTCCTGCTTAATTTTATGGTCAAGAGACTTTTTGTACACTATAGTGCTTTGTTTCAAGGTCTACTCCAAATACAACTATTTGCAATTTGTGTGTTAATTATTGATGAAATACTGGCTGGTTTTCTACTACTGAAAGTTAAATGTAGCGATTCTCTTTTAATTTTCATGTACATAATACCAAGCTGTGCATGAGAATATGTTATTTAAGGAAAGCGATAGAGAAAACCTAGATATATCATGATTTGCTTCATAAATTAGAAGCGCATTTGTTAGGCAGAGTCTTTGAACATTGACTGATCTAAACCTACTGTAGGTATAATTACAAATTGAATGTATTATTTAAAATATTAATAGAGGATTCAGCTATTTTCAGAATAAAGTAAATAATAATTGTTTTTTTTTGTAAATTCTACAAGCAAAGGATAAAATAGCTATTTCGCCGAAACGCATTAGTCTGATGAAGAAAAACTATGCAGAGATCCGTAATTAAAACGTGCTATTGATTGGTAAAACTATAAAAAAAAAAGTGTCGTTTTTGTTTTTTTAAAACAAAAAACGTGCCTTTTTTGGCATTATAATATCTTGTCGTTCTAAATCTTTATACAATCAATTTTATGGCTAGGCAATTACCAAATCATCTTTCCACAAGTTGATTATGAAATTAGCTTCCACGAGTTGAGTTTAAATCAATAAATTCGGCTTAAAGTGTTTCCTTCTGCAACTTTGTTCATGAGCATATTTCCTTCTGCACAGTGCTAAATCATTCAGAAGGTAGTTCCCCTTCTATGGATAAGTCACGCATAGTTATTTTATAGGCACTAAAATTCCCCCATCATTTTTTATGGGCAGCCATTCTCGCAGACACTCGCACCGCCACGTGGCGCGCATCAATTTATTGGTCGAAGGAAAGCAGAAAACCAAAGGAAAATCACCACGACAACAGCCGTAAGAAAATATTCGCGAAGCACCCCGAAGATTATCATATATGATTTAGAGGAGAAAATTAAGGGAATCGCCTTTTTATATTTTTTATTAGAGAAATATTAGAAAATAGGAGAGGTAAAGTGAAATGAAATTTGCGACGATAAGTGTTGGGAGATTTGAGGGCATAATTAAATTTCTGAAAAACAGAAAGAAAGAGAAAGAAAAAAACTACGCCCACACGAGGGAGCGCGAGAGGCGAGAGCCAAGAGAGATGGGAAGAACCCTAACTGGCGGATCGCCGCCCCCGCTTCCGCCTCCTGCGGCGGTGAGAACGCGACTCCGCGGCGGTCTCTTCACCGCGGCCGACCTTGCCGCGGCGGAGCTGCTGGTGCACCTCAGCGAGAGCAGCGCCGAGGCCTCCGCCGTCTCCTCCTCAGCCTCCTCCTCCTCCTCTCCTCGGTCCGTCAACACGCGGCCTCCCGATGCCGACGTCCTCGACAGAATCGACGACGAGGAGGAGATGGGACCCTGGCGGAGGACGAAGCGGTACCGGCCGATGACGGATCTGTACGCCGCCACGAGACCCGTCGGCGGAGGAGAGGAGAGGCAGTCGAGTCCGCATCGTCGACCGTGATACTAATAATAGTAATAATAATAAAACTAAAAACTAAAAATATTAATACTAAAATAGTAACAACTGTACATATCGTTTTAGGGTTTGTAGCAAAAATACAAAGAAATGATATAGTTGTTGGAGCTTAATATGCTGTTGGTGGTGTTTTTTTTTTCTCTATTTTAGAATTATTTTCATCTTCTTTAAATGTGATTGATTTAGCTGAATATCTTTTACTTTACAGTGTTGTTTATGACTATTTTGATGGCCCTAATAAGGCCATGCCATTCATCCCAACCTGAATGCATATCGAATATCAAGACTGGTAAGTAGCAAGTGGTAAGTCTGAGCAGCATAGATAAGACCATTTGGGTTAATTATCACTATCAGCAAGGACATTTGTTCGACTTTGATCGACGTGAGCGAGTGTCGGGTTACTTGTCGTTTTTCAAATTTATTTTAATGATACGTGGGAAATTTTTAAAGGGCGGGCGGGCGGATCAGTCATCTCCCAGATTAATAAATTCAGTGGAGCTCTTATGCTATGTTTACTCTCAGGTACGGATGGAGAAAGGAATGGATTCTTTGAGGAAGTTGGGTCCTTCACGCAAAGGAAGAGAAAGGAGATGGAAGAGAAATGAATCGTGCAGAAAAGAAGGGGGCCACGAGGGTAAAGGGAGAAAATCAAGGGAAAAAAAAAACAAATTGCGATGGTGACAGGGCCTCCCTTCCCTTCGCGAGCTGCCGCGCAAGGCCTTCCTTGGCGAACGCCCGGCGATCACAAGCGGCAGCTTTCCCTCCCTCTTTTAGAACTTGCAGCTTTTGCCCAAGCAGTAATCCATGGCTGCTTTTCCTTTTCCCTCTTCATCCTTCTCCTCTAGCGACGACGATGAAATGCATCCTTGCAGAAATTGCAGAAAATGACAAGGGAAAAAAAACATTAGAGCAGGACCTCCCTTCGCGAGCGATCGGCGACCACAAGAAGCTGCTTTTCCTCCCTTTTTTAGGACTCGAAGCTGTGCCCAAGCATTCACCAATGGCTGCTTCTCCTTTTCCCTCTTCATCCTCCTCCGGCGATGGCGATGCTTTCATGCCGTTGGAAAGGTAGAAGATGTTGTTTCTCTCTTTCTTTTCCCTCTTCATCCTCCTCCTTCGGCGATCGTCTCTGATACCTTGAAAATGGCGGCGGCGGATGAGGGTTCTTCCATAGCGTTTCATTCACTGCAATACTTGGCTGTTTCTTCTTCGTCTGCTTCAGCACCATCTTCCTCTAATCTTCTGTCTAGTTGGGCTTGGACAGATTATCACGATTTCCTCTTTTTTAGCTTTCTTTTCATTATGATCGTTGTTCAATGTTGGCCGGCAGAGCACGGTGCAACCAACGTGCGTATTTGAGGCAGCGACGTGACAGAGAAGGAAGGAAAGACGCTTTCCGCCCGATTTCGAGGGGATAAAATTTTATTCACAAATGAATCAGTTGATGGATTTATAAATCCATCTGTCCATTATTTAAGATTAAGTAAACAACAGAAAGGATACCAAATCCATCCTCTTATATGAAATAAACAGAGGAAAGTTTTATGCATGGAAAACTTTCCTTAATTTCTGAATCCTTCCTCTCAGGTAAACAGAGCATTAAAGATACAAATTGGTTCAAAATTATTAGAACACGCTAAAGACACAAATTGGCACTAATTAGCTTGAAAAAAATATTATTATTCACCGTTAATTGATTACATTAGAGGTGAGAAAAAGCGAAAGTGATTAAAATACATTACTATATTCTTCGCCTCTTGATGGCTGGTGGGCTCGGTACTACAAGAAGTTAAATAGAAAGGAGTGGACGGTAGGGGCGTGGACGATTTATAATACTTAAAAGAAAAACAAATGAGGAGAAAAGGCAGGCATCGAGAGGTGGAAAAATAAAATAGATTTTAGGGATTAAATAATAATAATAATAATAAATTAATTAATTAAAAATCATCCGAAACAAAAGAAAGAATTACCCATGATATTCATCGACTCAGAAAAAAAACTCTATGATAGATTTTTAAAAAAAATTATATGATTATTTTATTTAAAAAAAAATGTTAATATAACATATATTGAATTAATTAAGGATGTATACGAGAGTATAATGATAAAAATGAAACTTTAAACAAATTAATCTAAACATTTCCTATAAAAATAGAATTATATCAAAGATTAATCATGGATAAATTCACTAGGTATATTCAAGATATAGAGTACTGTAGTTCATGTTGTTTGCAGATGATATTAATTTGATAAAAAAGAGTAAATGTTAAATTTGAATCTTGACAAAAATTGCTAGAAGTAAAAGATTTTAAGTCTAATAGAGTAAATACACAACAAATAATCAATATAAGATGAAATAAGAAAATTATTAAGAAAAGAGATGACGAATTATCTAAGTTATCTATAATTGAGAACTGATGGTATTAAGAGGAAAAGAGCATCTGACAAAATTGCTAGGTGAGCAAAGTCCCGAGGTCACCCCAGGCGCAATAAACCCGAAGGTCACTTCGGACGCAATAAGCCTGAGGTCACCTTGGGCGTAATAAGTCCCGATGTCACCTCGGACAAACATTAATAAGAAATCCTTCGACTATGAATGTGTGCCCTCTTATGAATAGCTCGCACGCTTCTTCCCCGGGAGTTCTAGTAATAATTAACGCTAAAAAGGGGGAGATATCCTATTATTAGGGAAAATATTTATTATCCATTATTTGATAATAAATAATTGAAAAAGAAAATCAATATCTATCGATTCCTTTCTCTTATTGACAGAATTGTAAATGTTCCGTGTCACCAGCATGTTACAAATTATCAAGTCGTTCTCTTGTTTCTTGTAAATATGACCCCTTCTGAGACTTTATGACATTTATTAAAAAGTATTTTTTTGGGAGGGGTTATTTCAAATTATCCTATAAATTAAGATAAATTTTGTAGTAAATTGAACATTTTT
>JBAMIB010211882.1:0-12445 GCA_037177415.1 Kaempferia rotunda
CTCACTCGGGTTATTCGGCCTTGGTTCTTGTTGCGACCTAGGTCCGACCGGGTGAGACGTTGCCGACCAGTCTTTTACATCGGAGCGGGTCTTCATGTGCTTCGCTGGTCGGTCTCCCCACCGGCTACTCGGCCTTAGCCCTCGATGAGGCCTAGGTCCGACCGAGTGGGGTTATGCCGACCAGTCGTTCGGCCCGGGTATAGGTCTTTGAAAAGCTGGGAAGTTCTGATTTTCGTCCGGCCGGGAACTCCGACCGGATTAGCAACCTCTGATCTGGTCGGCCAGTATGACTGACTGTTTACCTGGCCCTTATATTGACTTGCTGACCTGGCTATCATCTTGACTTTCGATGATCTGTGCATTTCTCTGACCGGATATTGACCCCGGATCATCTGATATTACCTATATATCTTTAATAATAATCTTAAAATTTATAAAAATATCATCCTAATTGCATCCTGGAAAATTATTGGTTTACCATTATCCCATTAGAATATTTTACTGGAGTTCATCTAAAAATGAGACATGTGGCAAGGTGAAAAGATAAATCAAGGTGATTAAAAAGGTACATGGATAGAGATGAATTACATGAGCGTAGAAATCGCCATGTAACAATGAGACAGACTGCACGGTGGCAGGTCATATAGCCGTTGCAATTCAAACTTGCCTCGAAAAAATACTAACCTTTTTCTAACGGTAACTTCAACCAACGACTCTTCATGATCCCGCCCACTGCAACAAATTTAAAAACTATCCATTTTGTATTGCTCTTCTCCTTCTCTTCTTCAAATCACTGGCCAGCCGCGGCACTTCTCTCCTTTCTTCTTCACATTGCAACCTAATGGGACTCTGTTTCAGCAAAAAGAGGAAGGAGGAGAAAGACAAGGACGAAGCATATGACAAGAAAGCAGAGATGACGCCTCAGAAGGCGGTGGAAGTCACCGAGGAGAAGCATCAGGTGTTTGTGAGCAACAAGTGTTTTGTCGCTGTTGAAGACGAAGGGAAGAAGAGAGGAGTACAGCCCGTGAAGGATGCTGGCGAAGAAATCGAGGTTGAGGTTAAGGGAGGGGTTCCGGTGTCCGTGGTGGAGGAAATCAAGCCTTCTGCCGTGGTACGGACCTCGAGCTGCACCAACGAGGAGGTAGACGCCATCCTGATCCAGTGCGGCCGCCTCAGCCGCAGCTCCTCCGGGAACGCCTCTAACGAGGGAGGACTCGGGCATCGGAAGCACTCGGGGTCCAAGCGCAGTTATGACTTCGACAACGAGAGGAAGGGGGACGAGGAGGACGGCGAGGAGAAGGCGGCTTCGAGGCCCTCCCCGCGCCGGCGAGCACCTAGCCGGGAGAGGTCCGGGAGCAGGGAGCGGAGCGGCATCGGAGGGCGTAGGGTGAGCCGGTCCCCTGGGAGGCGCTCGGAAGCTTTGTCAGGAGCGAATAGTTGCGACAAGTCCCAGCAGCCGACCAAGATGGTCGCCGTTCCGGCAAGGGAGAAAGGTAGGGGAGCCTCACCTTGCTCCTCTCACAAGAGAGGCGGCACCTCGCCTCGGTCGAGGTCTCCTGCGAGTGCATCCTGGAAGCCGTCTAATGAGAACGCCGCAAGTAATCAGGTGCAGTTTCTCAGCCAGAGCTCGTCGAGGAAGACAGAGCGATCGCCTTTCCGGCGGAATCCGATGGCAGAGATCGATGAAAATTCAGTCAAAACAGGCCAAAACCTGAGCATCGACAACAAGGTGAGAAAAAAATATTCAACAACATTTGCTTCGTCTTTCAGTAGGGTCTCGGTAAATCGTAATCTTGCGTCGATTAACTGCAGAAATCAAGTGAAAGAAGTGCTCAAATAACCAAATCCTCGCAAAGAACTGAAGCAGCCGAAGAAATGCAAAGCAACAATATGGAATCTGAACTAGTAGTGGAGAAGACATCGTCTAAGGTTACAGCTGCTGCGTCAACAAACCTCGAAGTGGAAAACCACCAGCTGAAGACGATTTCAGCAATCAGGTCTTCCCGGAGGACACCTTCCAGAGACCTCGACCAAATACCGAGTCGCAATTCCTACTCTTCTTCGCTTCCGGAGGGCATCCACAATGCGGATTTCTCCCTCCCAGCATGCTTGTCCAAAGCCTGTTCCATCCTCGAAGCCGTGGCCGATCTCAACTCCACGGGAGGCCATTCCACTAACGCCGGCAACATGTTCGACGAATGGGGTGAGAGAAGAGGATCATTTGTGGAGACTGAGATAGTTGTGAAGGATGATATCATGGAGCCGAGCATTCACAGGTACGTCACCGTGAGGCAATCCAGGGCTGAGTTGGAGCCCCAAGAATCTGCGGGGAGCAACAGCTTCATCAGCCATCCATGGGCCGCTGCTTCCTCCGTGCGGGAGCCGGATTCCGTGGACTCCGCACGTACATGGAGGTCAAACGACGATGAAGAAGTGGAGCAAGAAGCCAAAGTGTCCTCGTTGAGCCAGCAAAAACATCATTCAGGGATTCAGGGACGACGACCGAGGTGCACTATCAACGGCAGCGGCCATGCTCCACCGGAATTAGGTGACAACAAGAGCGGTGGTAAGGCTAACCGTACCCAGATCAGTGGACTCTCAACTACCGCTGCTCCTGCTGCAACTATTTAAGTAGCGGACGATCTTTTGTGACCTTAGCAAGCTAGAATTTGCTGCAGCACATACAGTCGTGCTGCTTGTCCTTTCCTGCTGTTGAAGTGCAGTTGTAGTGCAGGAAAAGGTCCCCATTGTGATGCGTTATAATGTTAAATTAAAAAAGTCATCCTTTGAACTTTAGTCTTTATGCTCAATTTCAATCAAAACAATCAGAAGTGCAATTGCTTGCTTGTTATTAGTCTGAGAGTTTTTCACTAATTTTCAGTCTGATAGAGTAGTACAAACTAGAAAACACATGGATGGGTGTATCTTCCACTTAAATGACTTGTTCTGTATGAAAACAATGGGCTGCTGTCTTTTTCTTCCTTATCTGAACTATAAGATGTTGAGAATTGGGCCAACATACAAGTAAATAAATTACTTATATAACATTCACAATAACGACACTACAACACCTTTTTGTGGATCACTTACAATTCTAAGACAAGGAAGAAAAAGAAGAATCACACTTTGACTCACAAATTAATGCTTTACTTGATTGATTAAAAACTGAATACAGGGTAGAGTATTTATAGTACTCACCATGCAATCTACACCGTTCAATAAAATAAATCCTAACCGTAGAAAAGTCTCATTCTTATCCATTGAATGAGAAAAACACTCTTAACCACACATCTATCTCTTACCAAGTCTCATTCTTATCCATTGAATGAGAGAAACACTCTAAACCATATATCTATCTCTTACCAAGTCGTCATCCTTATCCATTAAAAATAAATGAATAAATAACTAATTTTATCCATAATTTTTATTGGATAATTCTTATCCTTATCCGTTGATGGGTTGGGGTTGATCTTCAACATGTTGCACTTTAAACACACAAAAGTTATGTGAGACTTTAACTGAACACAACAGTTTCCATTTTTGCTGAAGGCAGGATAAGAAAAATATTTGTGTGAGAAAAATGGGGTTGACAATTTTTCTATTTTTTAAAAAATTAGCTGAAGATCTGCTATCCAAAACATCAAGGACAATGTTTGGAAATAATCTATCTATTGTAAGTTGAAACATATATATCCACAAATATACATACAGAAGTAAAATTTGGGGTTCACAGAAAAAGATCACTTGAAGATCTCTTGTTTGTATATAATCCAGCTTTTGTTCAATTTTCTTCTCTACCTGCAAAGGATTTTGAGAATCTAATAAATAAAGGCAAGTTACATGAGGATACGGTGAAACTTGTTATTGGAATTGCACGAAAAGTAATTCATGCTTCATCTGCGATTTGTTTATTCCTTCTTTTGGAGAAGGTGTTAAAGAAATAGGTCTGTGGAGTATCCAAAGACCTAGTATGCTGTTTCTTGTAATTATATTTTAAATTAAGAGACCATGTTGTTTATGCCAAAGGAGATAATTCTATTGTTGCACATAACTTGTTGATGATCAACTATCAAATAAAAAATTACCTTTCAGTCTATCTACTCATACGATCCTTTTTAGCATATATTTCATTTAAGTCAGATTATATGACTCCAGATCAACAATCTTATCCTACACAGGATCCCTAAAAGGTGGACTGGTCCTTTTGGCAAGAGGGATAGAGATACAGTGTGCCTTTAACAAGGGGGAAGAGTGGCATTTAATTCTCCTCTTTCATTTTCATATAAGAATGCCTTTTATTGTTGGGGCTGTTTCTCATACTGTAGCTTTAAAACTAATGCAGCCAGTGGAATTTGTTATACAAGCTATTCTATATTTCTACATGACTTCAGCTATTTAAATATCTCATCAGGGTACCATTTTTCAGTATACATCAAAAGAAGTAACAGAGAATGCGATCGTTTCACCCGTTGCACCAGCCGAAGAGAATGAAGGTCCATCAATCAGTTCTAGTTTGACCAATAGCAATGATCATGAGAAAAACACATCCCCTACAGATGATAAAGAAACAGCAAATGCTAAATTTGAAGACACCGAGAATGAGACTGATTGTTCTGTGACCGAGAAGGTCCTCAAGAAGCCTGATAAAATTCTACCATGTCCTCGATGTAGTAGTATGGACACCAAATTCTGCTACTACCTAGACACTTCTGCAAGAACTGTCAAAGATATTGGACTGCTGGTGGAACAATGAGAAATGTCCCTGTGGGTGCCGGTAGGCGTAAAAGTAAGAGTTCTTCTTCACAATATCGTAATCTAGTGATCCCTTCGGAGTTGGATTCTCTAAACTTGTCACACCATCATGCTATTGGTTGCTTGCCTTCCAACCC
Source organism: Kaempferia rotunda (assembly GCA_037177415.1). Lineage (NCBI taxonomy): Eukaryota > Viridiplantae > Streptophyta > Magnoliopsida > Zingiberales > Zingiberaceae > Kaempferia > Kaempferia rotunda. The sequence continues at coordinate 4,890 of JBAMIB010211882.1, forward strand.
TCCACGACCTCTGGTAGGAAATGGAACAATCGTTAAATTTGGCCAGGAAGTTCCGAATCCTGATTCTGGTTCCACATTACACAGAGAAAACCGGGAAGAACCTTCTTGTGTGTCTTCTGCTACAGGCACCAATGTGATGGAAAATAGACCTGCTAAATCTGCAGTAAATGTGGAACAAAATGGAACACAAAGTTTCCGTAATGGACTTGCACCTTTACCGCATTTGCAGTGTTATCCTGGAGCTCCCTGGGCTTATCTCAGAAGTTATACGGTGAGCTTATCGTCTCCAAATGCAATCGAAGAAATGAAGTCATTGCAGGGTGAGAAGGATGCGACACTGCATCCATGGCAAGCAAGAAAGTAGGATTTCATGATACACCTGAAACACTCAGCAGCTAAATTTGCCTCAGCCTACTTGTGAAACTGGCAGGCTCAACCGAACTCCTGTAAATACAAGATCAAAGTATTTGTCTGTAATTTTTGTTCTTGATATAATTTACACTCTCAAGTATCACAGGTGTAGCCAACCATGACAGAAAATTGAACTCATAAACGTAGAAATAAAGCTTATCTGAGCACTGCAATTTACAGGTGTGCTTCAGTTCTGATGCATATTGATCTTCTGCCATCTTTTGTGTCAAATGTTGGCATCTTTTATAGCGCAGGCAAATTTTCTTGGAAGATCTATGCTTGCATTAATTTTACACATCGAAACGCATTAAAATTAAATTGAACAATTTAAATGTTTATAATGTGTATAATATTTATATTTACTTTTAACTAACACTCTCATTTAATTTTAAACCAAACCGAAATGATTTCAATCCGGTTTGGGCTTGACTATGCCCTTTTTAAAATTAAAAAGAAAAACCTTTAGTTCGATTTTAGTTTTCCTTATAAACCGATAAAAGAAACCGTGCTAGCACCCTTTAAAAACAGATGTGTGTATTAACTAACAATTGTTCCACAAATGAACAACAATTAAATGTGTAAAAATTGAATACCACACGAGCATAAGCTGATGAATCGCCATGCAAAATTGTAATTTCCAAGCCCTTTTGCTGAGCTTTGATTCCTTCTCAGCTGGGATCCTGATGGGGGTTCAGGAGCTGCGATCGCATGAAACTAGGGCTTTAGTTACGGCGATGAGGCTACTTCGATGGCACTACCAAGAGGCCATGCTGCCTCCACAAAGGAGTCGCCATACGGAACCTGCTTCACGAGCGTGATATATACATTTGGGTCTACAGCTGCGTTATGACGAAACATGGAAGAGTTAAGACGAGAGTAGGAAGTTATCAGAATCACAAAAATGGCTGGGACTTTGCTGCTAAGTTTGCCTACCAAACCCATCCACCAGCAAGGCATACTGGTAGGCGAGATCCATGCAAAGATAGGGAAGGTTATCAGTAGCAACACGAGGATAGGCTGCCTTCGCATCGTCGATACTCAATTGGCAAGCTCGCTTTGCAGCCTCCCCAAACTCTGCTGGTTTGACCTTTGCAACTGGGTTGTTTGGGTCTATGAAATCAGCCTGACAAGGGCGAAGGGAACGTGAGGGTTGAAATGAACAAGATGCGCATCGGGAGTCCCAAAGCAAGAATCAAATGTCATACCTCGGAAGCCCTGTCAAAGAAAAAGGATGCGACAAACAAATTTTTCTGCCCATCTCCACCTCCCCCGTTCCAGATGCCACGGAATGTACATTTCATATTAGCGCATGCTGGTTCATCAACTCTGAGAGCCTTAACTGCGTCATCTCTGCATTTGGAGAAGCTGGCACCGGATGGTGAAGCTGATGCTTTGTATGTCTCGTCACCATACTTGTATGACCCTTCGTGAAATGAAAATTATTAGGCTGATCTTGAGAGCCGACATTCAGGCAAAGAAAGAAGTCTATGTCAAAATGAGAGAATACTAAGCTTGGGTTACAAGAGATTGATGCCAGGAGTTAATATACCTTAAACATCACTAAGGGAAGGGTCTGATTACTTGATGAAAAATGTGAGGGGGAGGAGGAAAAGGGTCACAAATTCCTCCTCTCTCATATCTTTCATCCGAGTAATTGGACGCTAAAAGTATACACATGATAATGCATTTTGCAGTTTTGGTGGCAGAAATGAAGCACGCATTGGAACTGAAGACCACAGTAGAAAATGCATAACCAAAATAATTCCTGAGCAAGTTCTAGCTTTACACCACACAATGACAGTATGTCACATGTCCAACACTGCCTATTCCATGGCAGATAATCTATCGTCAATTTATTCAGAAACACAATGTGGACTATACCAGGGATGTTTGTTTGATTGGTTAGTAGGCTATGCAAGTGATAGGAATCACGTCATGGAAATATGGCTTGAATCTGCTGCCAGGATTAATGTCCAAGCCTTTGTCTTTGGTTTTCTAGGTAATGATAAGAAGTATGTGACTTCCTTGCATGCGCCTGCATTTTCAAATGAATGATTGGATGGTGCACAGAGGTGAGGTATCCTATGTGGAAAGATCTGTGTATTCTAAATGATAAATAGAATAGGAACTGATTACAAATACAAGCAGCACCCTAAATTTCTATATCAAATACATGGAACATTGTCTGTGAGGTAAAAGAAGCCTGCTCATTAGTTGCCAAATGATGATTTGTAATCACCTAAGAGCCCAAAGATATCATAGGCACAAAATGCTCTTTATAATTATTAAAAACATGACATACGCTGGATCATTTTATTGGACTCTTGTTTACTCAGTGGGAGACATGGAAAAAAAGCAGAAACATGCAGTGCCTCCAAATAATGCTGTAAGTTCCAAGTACCAGATTAGCTATTCTAGTTGTGTGACCATTGTGAAAATTAACACTAAATTCTATTAAAAATAGGTCAAATTGGAACAGGAAGAGCAAGTATAGACTAAAGTAAGAAGATAGAATTTTAGTAAATATATCTAAGGTACCATGATAGCCACCCAATATACAGTTGCTGACATCACCAGAAATCTTCAGAATCTCAGCACGAGCAGCTAACAAACCATAGTGAAGATAACTGCATGGTAAACATCAGCCAATTTAACCTAGCTAACAACTATCACATAAGATTTCAAACTCATAGTTACTTTAAAATCATCACTAGCAATTACTAAGAAACCATTACAGGTTTATCGCCAGAATGCGACAGGGAAAAAAGTTCGCACAATTAGGAGAAAAGATGTGATACCTGTGGACATATAAGTAATAATGACTTCCTTTAAGAAACAACTTCTGCACATATGAATCCTCTCCATCTGAGACTTTTGGTGCCTGTTTAGCGTCTTCTTCTGAAATGGCATAAGCCATTTGAACAGATCCACCTCCCAAATCAACTACTCCAACTGTATCTGCATAAGACTTTCCAAGTCTTCCTGAAAGATAGTTGATAGTAACCTGCAAGAAAGAATTTTCTTTTTAAGACATAAAATGATAAAAACCATGTAAAAAGAGGAACATGATCTTAGGCAGAAGTTAACATGTTAAGGAGTCAGGACGTCGACACTATCGATGAGCTAGAAAGAGATAGATTGGGCAGGATCAAACATGCTATTATACAAAAAGGTGCCAGAAATTTTAGGGTGATGGAAGACAATATAGTTCATGTTTGAGTAGTTACGATCTACATAATCCTTCAATGTGTTAGAAGTTCAAATCCATAATTAAGCTCATATTTGACCTAGATAGGATTATGCAAAGGGACAGATTTGATACAGGTTGAATAGTTATAGTTAATCAGCTAGTTATTCATCAATAGATCTTCCAACTGTCATCGTCAACATCAGGCCTGTGTAAATTCCAACCATTGGGGTCAATATGTGAATCCTATCTTTCCATAAAACTCTATGCAAGACTACAATACTATTATAAATATCAGATCAATTAAATTAACTTGAATTTTCTTAAGTCGCTTTATTCTTACACCTTCAACTATAAAATTTATTCATCTCCTTTGAACACGTGCATATCATCTCAACCTATTTTCTTACAGTTTTATAATTTTTATAGTTTATTGGAACTACACTTGATTTATTCCTATATGGTGCTACTGTTTTATCTGTTTTTAATACTCTATGTTATTTCAATCGCATTAGTTTTCTGTAGTATTGTTTCAAAGTTGCCCAGCATTCTAAGCATAAAATATGGCAGGTAGTACCACAATATTATAAAAGTTCCAAGGCACACTACAATCAATCAACTTCAACTAAAGCTTGATGCTGCAAGTACCTCAAACAATAGAAGAATTAAAAAAAGAATAGAATCAGCAAACATGTACAAATATATAATCCTATATCAGGTAAAATTGAAAAACTTGTTCCTGTACCTTCTTTTGTTAAAGACATAATCTTGACATGGAATGATTTGGTTTTCAAACAATTTGGGCAATGTGGCTAAATTGTCATCCATTTTGAAAGCAAACACGATTGTCAATTAAATCTCTGTAAACCATATTTTGCTAATTTCACAAGATACTAAGCCAAGTATACGAGTCAACCAAATCAGCATGGAAAATTTTATTCAAAAGAGATAATGCTTCTTGATTTTGTTGCTAATTACAAAGTTACATAACTAAAATCCAACAATCAATAAGCAGTAACTGCAAGTGATATCTATTATAAATTTCAATCAGAATTAAAGAAATTTGTGCTGCATACCCATTGATAAGCACCTTCCTGGGTTCCATCAAGAACAGTTACCCCATCTGACTGGAATTTTAATGAGCTCTTGTGTTGAAGTAACTCTCTAACCTGTGTAAATGATCCCAAACAAAAAGACAGCACATAAAAGTTAAGATTAATTAAGTAAGCTATGAAGAAAGTTAGCAGACATAAATCAAGTTGATTGGAACGAACTGTTGGAATATTTGTTCAATATTCGTGTTGCCAAGGAACAAGCAGGAAATTTTACCGCTTGCAAAATTTTTTCAGATGCTTCATCTCCAAGAGCTCTAAGACCTGCAGTCGCCTGCATGGATATCATAATAGGATAACTACACGTCAGGAAATGTCAATCCATAACACAAGCTTTATAGGACCAATAGGACAAAGAAATACAATTTACCCCAACTCTGACAGGCGTTTTATGTCTCAATCCTTCTGGGATAACACTCTCTGCTTTCTCCAAGAGAGGAATAAGTGAATCTGCAGCTTGCTGAGGGTCTTTAGCATAAGCACTCAATCCAGGTTTTATCTGCAAGAGAAAGAAAAAAAAGTAATTAGTCCAAAAAATTTACACAGTCAAATTATTCGTACCTGCAATTCTATCTCACTAAAAAGATAAAAAAAATAGATATTCTTTAAAAGACCAGTTTCTAAGTTTGAATTGATTAGAAATTTCAGATTTAAGATTCGAAGTTAAAATGTATAGTATTAAGGATAGAAGTTTGTATTATGATATTATTGTTCACTAAAGGGGAACTGTAGATTTTACAACTGCGAAAGCACTAGAAGACTTGATTGCATTTTATGTCTTTGCCTGAGTGAAGGAATTATCAACATTAGAACTGGTCAGGAATGAGGCATCCTCTTTGTCATATTTTTATTATGCACTGACAGGATGGATGCACAAGGAAAGAACTACTCAACAAACAGAGTATAAAGCTCATGCTTGTGGTGGCAATGGTGACCACATCAGAAGAACCTGCAGGAAGATCTTGAAGATGAGGTATGGGGACGAGATTGCATCTCCTTCTGATAACGGGAAATTTAGGATTTCTAGAGGTCCTCAAAGATGAGGTTCAGGGAGAAGACTGTGTCCCATTCTTGAAGGGAATGACGACGACATCATTTGAAGGGAGGCAAGAAGCTTTGTTCATCTTGAAGGAAAGCAGATGACAAAATCTGCTTTTGAAAGAACTATAATGGAATATGGTCAAGTGTCCATTGGAAGGTGTAGCAATAAGGCACTGTAGCAGATAGCATCAATGAAGGAGGATAAGGAATTGAATGGGTACTGGGTGTTGGATCTTCTCCAAATGTGTCAGCCTCACCAGACCCAAGATGCCTTAATGGCTAATTAGGTGATGGCATGCCTTCATTGGAAGGAGCATGAGGAGGAGAAGCAGTAGCTTCTTAGCTAGCGACCACATCTCCGGCCTTTGAGGATAAGATGGAGGATTTAGGTACGGGTTTGTTAGACAGTGAAGATCAAAAGAGGACAGGCTTCCAGGAATCACCTTGAGTAGTGTCTTGAGCCCTTGAAGAGATAATACTGGAGGTCCCACATCTTCTACATACTTCTGGGATGTTATAATTGTGTCCTACATATATGTATGATGCAGCAGTTCCAATTTAGAGAACAATAGTAACAAATACAATCTCCTAACCTAAATTTTTTACATGGTATCCTAGCATAGTCTTCGGTTCAAATACATGTAGTCCCTCATCTTCTATCTAGTTCTAGGATGTTATAGATGTGTTCTTAGTATTGGATGAGCAACAATAGCATCAATACAATCTTTACAATCCGAAAATTGACATGTTTAAGTTTCCTAACTTCATACATTCGTGCAAAATTTGAACTCTGAGGCCTTCAATATACCAAAGCTTAACGAAATTAATTTAGAAGAAATTATATCAAGCACAAACAAGATTGTGTTGGAGCAATAGTAAAATAAAGGCTAAAACAGAATAAGGAGGACAATTTGTAACCCTTACTTGTTCAAACAGTTCCAATTTTTTCTCTATATGCAGTAGATTCAAATCTTTATCAAAGCAGAAGACATGAACCCTACTCCCAGAACTCCCCGCGTCAAATATAACAGCGTAGCTCCTAGATCCCACAAGCCCTCCGGGAATCGCCTTCCTGGAAATGCCCCCAGGAGTGCGGGACACGACGAATAGGATAAAACATACTAGGAAGAGAGGGACCACGACGACGAGGACGATGCCTCGGTAGCGCTGCATGATGTCGGAGATACTCCCCTGGCGCACCCGCCTCATCTTGTCCTGGATCTCGGAGTGTGCGCGGCTGAGCTCCGGTGCGGACGGCGAACGGCACCGGATGAGGCCGTTGGACGACGACGTCTGCGTCGGCGCCGGAGCCTTCAACGGCGTCTCTTGAGACGGATCCAGCTAATCCCACAGAATGAAATCGATCGAGAGAAACGGTCGAAGGCAACGAGGTCGAGGTCGAGATCGATCTCCGTCCCCAATGGCTCTCTCACGACGACTTCAACAAATTACTAACAAGTCAAAATTTCCATGTCATTTTATATTATCCAATTACCATAAGACACGTGTACTTTTAACTATGACATAGCATCACGCGAGTGTACCCATCGGGTATCAATTTACCTTCGGTACTTAGCTGTCACGCTGGTGCACCGCGTACTCACTGGACGGTAACCCACGAGCATCGCGGGACCCACGGTCTTGGTGGGTTCCAAAAGCTAGGTACCGTTTTGGGGAGTTCAGCAATTGGATGGAGGAGAGTGGGGTCGGTCGCATAGACGCGGCCTTCAAGTATGCGTACGACTGGTAGATGGAAGTCAACCATTTCTCAGCGTTGACTAAATATGGCCATCGTCGACCATAAG
>JBAMIB010211986.1:0-12443 GCA_037177415.1 Kaempferia rotunda
CTCCATGTCACGTGTGGCTCTGATCCGATCCTCCTCGACTCTCATCAAATCCTTAGTAGCCCTTTACTGGTCCATAGAAGTCATCCTCTCGTCCATTGACTTCAGTTGCTTGCACAGTTCTTCATTTTCACGTCTTAAGGACTGCATCTCAGTAGATGAAGAGAAACTAGCACGACCCTAGGAGTCCTCAAACAATCAAATGTCATTTTGGTCTCAGAGCCAGGACTGTAGAGAGTGAAGTTTTTTATCCTTCCACCGACAACATTATAATATATCTTATTTAATGCGTCAGTGGATAGAAACTGTGGCTCCCCCTCTCTGATGATAGCTGAGATGCCTGAGCGACCTTTTTTTGTCATTTATTTTTGTGTGGAAAAATATAATATTGATTAATATCCAATTTGATCACAATTTCTAAAGGTAATAAAGATAAAAACGAACAAATAAAATAAAGCAAACAACTTATATATATGGTCCGAGATCGAGAATCGACAAATGTTCTATCTTTCTTCATGTGGGTCTTAAGAAAGACTTCTAAACAACTTATGTGTCGGGCGTTTCACGCCACTAGGCGCCGGAGAACGGGGAAAGGACAAAAAAAAACTAGGAGAAATCGGTGATTACCTGAGAAATCGCCGATCACCGTCGCCGCCCGCTGCTCTCGGCTCTCGATTGCACGAGAAGAAAACTAGGGCACGAGTAATTACTTCACCATTACCAATGGAAAACGTATTCCATCGGCAATTGCCGAAATATTTTTGCCACGTCATTTTATTTACACACATACCGACGGAATGCGTATTTCCGTCATTATTGTCGATATATTTCATTTTATTTGCACAAATGCTGACGGAATAATATCTTATCAGTATATTCAGTCGGTAATCCTGATAAATTTTGCAGTGGAGTAGTAAATTTCTTGGTTTTAACAGATTCACTAGATCCAACTTACCAACAAGGATTTATTTCCATATGTTAATCTGGATTCTATCGGAAAGGATAAGCCTAATTACTGCGTTTATCTAGAGGGAATTATATTGAGACTGAAACAGTACTCACGTCTCGAGACGACTGTAATTCTCGGTGACAATAAAATAATAAAACAGCAAAGGAAGCAAAACAAAAATACAACGAAATAATAATCAAATCAAATCAAATCAAAAATCAACGGATCTAGACTTCGGAACAACTCTATATACAAATTGAAATCAATTTAATATCAAAAATTACAGTAAGAATAAAAAAAATCAGTACATAACAAAAGCAAAGGAAATTGCATCTGTCATTTACATTTTAGGAGAAAAGGTTTTAGAAACATTTCTGCAGAAACAAATTAGGATGAAATTCAGTCCAAAGCCTAGGTGCAAATATGATGTACTTCGAAGTACTGAAAGTGAAAATTACAACTTTTCCTTCAAGGACATGGACGAAATTGCCGTCAGCAGGAAGTTTGATTATAGTCCAGCGAAGGTTGATCAGCAAATAGGTAGGAAGAGAGGATGGTTGAGAAAGGAGCAATTAAAAGTAGCTCTTTAATGAGCCAGTGACAAGTGAGGAGATCAAGAACATTGAAGATGGCGATGGAGGATGGACCGGGCACATGGTGCCTTAATTTTTGAGATATCTAGGAATTGAATCGGATAAATTAATGAATAAATATTTTTAATGAATTATTAATTTAAAAATATTGAGTTGATAAGTTAGTCGATAATATCGTGAAGTTATTTTAAGATTAATCGGGATAAGTTGAATATCTAATATTAAAAAAACACAACACCTATACAAGAGGATCCCAGCTTTAACGAGCCATAATTTTTAACTTAGATATCAGAATGATGGATATTTTTTTTAATCGAAGCTCATTTAAAGACCTAGATTTGTTACTAGGTCAAATTCATAACCGACCAAGTTTCAAATCCCAAAAAAAACATCATTTACGACCTTTTTAGAGAAGCTCAAAATATTTTTTTATTATTTTTAATGATTTTTATTTATCTGATTAGCTATTTAGGAATTATCTTTTATTGCTTTAGGTAAAGGTGGGATGGTTAGGCCTTCTACCGTGCATTATAAGATATTTTTCTTAAAAAGTGGGCTTCAAAGTGCTGACTGCCTAAATAGTTTTTCATTAACACTTTCCTATTCACCTTGCTAACCGATGGAAATTTTTTAAGGGACTACATCAGTCCCCTTTAGGATTCTTTAAAGAACTGAACACCTAGATTACTAAAATAATCTTTTATTAATAAATAACAACTATTTTTAATAAAATATAGAAATGACGATTTTTTTTCTATCGAATTCTCATCTTATAATGTTTCCTCTCCCTTTCATTCATGAGATAATCTAACCAACCCAAGAGTTTGACCAACTCGAAAAGCCACAAACTATGGCCCAACTCAACTTCCCCCATCAATATGCACAAATCCTAAGCAGATTGATTGCAGTCTATCAAATCTAAGCATAATTTAACAAATGGATAAGGCGGGGCCAGGATCGAATTCACCCCGGATGTGAATCTGACTGACTATTGTCACAGGAAGAATCTTCATGCAACCGCAACCCAGCTATGGTGGCAAAAAGCGATTCATCCGCCCCTTAGCGTCTTTGCAATCTATTCCAAGGCTAACACGAAGGAAGTAAATCACAAAGCTATTAGTCCAAACAATGACTAGTGCATAAGGGAGGGTAGGCACCTGACTTCGCAATGATTTAACACCCAAATCTTATGATGATAACACCTCACGCACTAGTCATCAGTTTATCACGTGAGGACCCAACCAAACACAATCTCACATGCAACACATTAATGATATCTGCAAATTGATGCTCAAATCTCCACCTACATGTGCTTCTCAAATCTCCACCTCAAACAAATTGATGCTCAAATCTCCACCTACATGTGCTTCTCAAATAAGGGCTTTCAATTGTCTCCCAGACACACATAGTTCAATTCCCACTTACGACACATTTATAAAGATTTTTCCTCCAAATGAGACTTACAATTAAGGGATATTGGACTTCTAAACCGTTCACCGCGAGTGCTTTTCGATTCATTCTGATGGCCGATAAAAAAATTTCCGTGGGGTCGAACAGACCATCTAGAGATAATCGATGACTAACTGAGTTAACATATATTTTTTTTTTCAAATCTCCACCTACATGTGCTTCAAGCACATCAGAGCAGTGTCTGCAATAATGAATCACATGGAGTTGCTTCCTAGCATTTATTACATAAATTTGTCCATCAGAAACTTTAAAGAAATCATGAAGTCAGTTTAAAAAAAAAATGATGCAAAACAGATTGATCGCCGTTAAATCTGGAGACTGTCGTTTGCACTTGATATAATGCAGATTGCAGGAATAGAAAATAGAGATTCTAGATTGTTTCAAAGACATAAGTCTCAGGTCAAAAGTATAGAAGGATAGGTAACAACTTGAGTGACAGAAATATTACTTTCACTCTTCAACAGTTACATAATCGGAGGATCACACAGTATAAGCTTGCTGAATCGTGTCGATGTCCAAGCCCTTCAATCTTACAACTGACTCGACGTGTCCTTTCAGAGTGTGCAGTTCCCTCAGCCTAAGTTAGGAAGCAACATCACAAATATAGTGCCATTACAGCAATGTATCATATGTAAAATGAACCAAGTGCTGGAGGAAATAAATGCACATGTAGCATTTTTGTTTTTGTTCAACTTTACTCGAAATAGTATCAGGAGAACATGACAAATCAGTCTTAAAGAAACCACATGGCAAAAAGAACATGGAGAATCAGCATGCAACATGTTGACACTGATTGAATGTGGCCAGCAACTAGTTGGACTTTAATGTCAAAGTATCATTTCAAAACCAGTTTAAAAAAAAAAGCCACCATGAAACACATTAAGGATCAGTTCTAAAACAATCAAAAATTGAAACATGTCACAGATTGAATGCGGGAGCGAAAAGAGAATAGAACTAACCTTGCAATCTCAGCTCTTCTTTTTGCTTCTTCTGCCATCTGATTCAATTCTGTGATGCCACTCCTTTCATTGAACATCTTAGTATCAGGTGGTTGCAGACCATGCAGTGTTCTTTGAGCATGGGCCCACTTGAGCTCCCTCGCTTCTTTCCCGAAATCCTTCTGCCTCGTAAAAGCAATCTACAAGAAGAAAAGTTTGGATTAATTAAAATTCAGTGTGAAAACACGTACTAATTTGTTTATCGGTATAAATTACTCTTTGTTCAATGACGAGATCCCAAGCCTTGCCACTCAGAGCATAGCGGATGAGGAACTTGATAATATCTAGTGGGAAATAGAAGATGATGTTGTAAAGCCAAATGATACCAGCCCATCCCCATCCGATCCCTTTGATCGCCGCAAAACCCCAGTTGGCGTAAACAGCTATCACTGTAGCAATCTGCGGCTGGACAAGGTGAAAGATGGACAAGAATATTAAGCAATCTGTAGATAAGCACATTGCAAAAATTAAAGGGCATTTTACCAGCTGGGCGACCAAGAAAGCAGTGACGAGTAAGAAACCGGGTCGCTCGACAAAAGACCAGCTGCGTGATCTCGTAACAAATATCAGTGCCTGACTAATGGTGCTCACTTGCAGGTAGACCGCAGATGCAAGCTTTTGAATGTCATCCTGGGCTGTTTTTTCAAGGCTTTCGACATGGAATATACGCTGACAATTATAAACATGTACAGCAACAGTTAGTTTGGAGATATAATTAGGACAAGTAGTTGAGGAATATTAAGAATATTCCAGCTTAGTGCAATTTCTTAAAGTAACTGGCGACTTCGACAGATTAGTAACACTTCAAATCTCAGTCATTCATAGCCTGATTCAAAAGATAGCATTGTTTGGAATTGAAAAATAAAATTATTCTACCGGGAAGAAATTAGTTTTGTAGGCAGCCCAAAAGAAAATGACTGTCATCATTGCCAAGTAACCACCAAGGATGATTCCAGTTGCAAAAATCTCAGCAAGCTTCCAACTGTCAGGAAGAGGGGATGGTTTGACTCTGTCCTTGGATATGGTCATAATAGTGCCTGAAGACATTCGTATAAAAAGAGTTTGTGTTCAAAGGAGAACCATTACAAGTATGAACTACAAGGTTAAGCATAGCATTTACCAAAAAACAAACAGATAAAAGGATAAATGCTTAACCACAATGGTGCATAAATGGGAAAAAAAAACATTATTACCGTCATTGAGAATTGCAATGATAAGAACCATAAATGGTGGGAAATCGAACTCCCATATAAGCGCAAGAAGCATAAATCCAAGCTGTCAATGTAGGCACAGTTTAATATTTCCTTCTAAATAGATGCCAAAATTAAAAAATAATAATAAGAAGAAGAAGATAGGTATCTTTTGTTTCTTTTTTATTTTTTACTTAAGGGAAACCAAATTCCTATGAATGTTCAAAAAAAAAATCTAAAAAATATAACAACCTGAGTTCACTAGGACAATAGCAAAAATTCTTTACTGTTTATTAGGACAAATCAATTATTATTACAGCAAATTTTCTTCCTGAAATGCATGCTAGAGCATAATATAGCACTTGATACATGATGAAAACCAAAAAAAAAAAAAGGATAAAGAACATACCACAATACGGATTGTAATGGAAACTGCATAAATCTGCAAACAAAACTAGTAATTAGATTGCAATTTGATAATGTCAGATCGGCATAATGCTGACTGAGAAGTATGTGCACATACGGTATAATTTTTCATACGCTGGAAGATTGCACGACTAGTAAGGACAGCACTGATAATAACACTTAGACCAGGCTCGGTGAGTACAATATCAGATGCACTACGAGCTGCATCGGTTGCATCTGCAACTGCAATTCCAATATCAGCCTTCTTAAGAGCAGGAGCATCATTTACTCCATCACCAGTCATACCACAAATATGCTTCCTTGCTTGCAAGCGCTTAACAATTTCATACTTGTGCTCTGAAAAAATATGTGTTTTTATGTTCATCTTTTGGAATAATGTGAGAATCTTGTTGCAGTAAAGAACTTCACGGATACCTGGAAATACACCAGCAAAACCATCAGCCTTTTCGATTAATTCATCGATTGGCAAAGCAGCAATCGACTCATCCTTGTTCTGTCCCAACAAAGCAGACGAAGGATACATATTAGTACCCATCCCCAAACGACGGCCAGTTTCCTTTCCAATTGCCAGTTGATCACCTTGTGGAGAAAAATTTGAGTAGAGATATTATAATGCATTAACCAACACTACGGCTGTTTCATTTGCGATTACTAGGACAGAACAGGTATGAAAAGTAGATAACATGTACTCATTCCAATTATAGTACCTGAACTACTATCAATGGCTCCATCTCTAGAATAATATAACAATGAATAATATATCTAATTTTGCACAACGGAGGGTTGCATTGCATTTTCTCAACCCCTTTGGAAGATAATAAATTAAAACGACAAAGAAAACCTCACTGAACTGGCAATTCTAAAGCAAAGATCATTTCTTTTAGTAGTATAAATATTTTGAATGATCAATTAGATGTTAAAAAGAAAAAAATACAATAAAACATAACAAATGTACCTTCATTTATCTGTATTTTTTATTAGTGAAAATAATATGCTGCTCTAATAGAAAATGGCTACACGAACTAAAAGCTAATTAATTTGTATGTGGTAAGTTACTGAACTTTTCTTCCCTAACTATCCAATATATTCAAGAAATTCAACGACGTGGGGAAAATAGTACCAATCAAAACAGAATTCAGGAGGTGGGGGAAAGAAAGAATAAAATGCCAATCTTAAACTTCATAGATAAAAAGTTGAATGTTTCTCCAAGGCAACTGCCCTTTTGGGGAGTCATTGTCATAAGATTGATGGTTGGAAACAAAACCTGACTGACATGTCTGCAATCTCAGGCAAACTAAAATAGGAAAAGAACTCCTGATGAGGTCGAACATAAGAATACTTGGAAATTTTAGATAACCAATGGAAGTTTTACATTATGTGCAAGTTCACTACATCTGAAGACACAGAGAACAATTGACCAAGGAGAACCGATCTTAATCAAATACCTATGGAGTCCTGCATATCCAAAAAATAATCTTTCCATTATTCAACAATCCCATCCAAATCAGGAACTGACTTTGATTGTTTCAGTCAAGAAATAAGAAAGTCAAAGAAGTTTCGTATGAGGTCAGGACAAGAGGAACACATATGACAGGTGAAAGTGCTTATCTAATCAGAAATACATCCTGATTGTTAGGCAATGATTACCCTACCATTTTTCAGGCAAAACAATCCTTCTAGTGACACATTGATTGAATATGTGCAATGATTACCCCACCTCCTGACTTTGATTCTCTGTATGAATTGAAAAGGAAACTGCATTGTCCAATACTAAAGATAGCAACACCCCAAGGATGTGCAGATGACCACTTATTACCACTCCAATTACCTTTGCAGACTCACTCAGAACTATACTTATGCTAATTCAGAGTATCGCTGTGATACATTTTTCACATGTTCAACTGTCTGGTAGAAGATTGGTTGAATATGTGCAATGGTGACTTCTTGAGAACTAGAATACATTAATCCCATTAGATGATATTTGTATTCATATCATCTCACAGCTATAACAAGATGATACTGTCAAATTTTTTTTTCTCAACAGAATGCATAAACTAAACTAATTTCTCCAACAAAAATCCCTAAAAGCAATTAAATTGTATAGTCAAAGGGAAGCAATGCTGAAAGCAAGAATGACCTTCTACAGCAGATAGCATACCCGTAATCATTTTTACATTGACACCAAGATTCAATGCCCTACGAATTGTTTCAGCACTGTCATGTCTCGGGGGATCAAAAAGTGGCATGAGACCAATGAATTGCCATGGACCTCCTGGGCTCTCTTTTCTTCCATCTGGAACTTCCTGTACAGAATTACGATTAAAAACCACAGGAAGTTTACCAGTCAAAAGAAAGCTTTTTTGTTCTTTATTTTCTACCTGATATGCAACAGCAAGTGACCGTAATCCACGCTCAGCAAACTTGTCAATAACAGCATGGACCCTTCGCTCTATCTCAGACTTATTGTGTGCAAGATTCAAAATCTAAGGCACAATAGAAAAACAGCTATCCAGTCATATGTCGATTTGAAGTTACTAACAAAATCACAGGATGCTGAGGTTTATACCTGTTCCGGTGCACCTTTGCTAACTCGATATGTTTTCCCCTCGGCATCAATATAAGTTAAAGCAGTTCTCTTGTCGGTAGGATTAAATGGCAGAAAATGAATCTCTTGAATACCAGCCCGTGCCTTTGAACATACCAATAGAAGAAAGAAGATTGATATTACACAGGCAAGGAAAACAATGCAAAGGTCTACATAATCGGTAAATACGATTATGAAGAAACAATAGCTAACCTCCATCGGATCAGCAAGCATCCCAACAATAGCAGTGTCTATAGCATCTTGATTTTCAGTCCTCGAGGCTCTAGCAGCCATCAAAATCACAGTGTCCTGACTTACACCTTTGGAGAAGACCTGAGTACGCTCGTGATATGTGTAAGTACAAAGGATCATAAAAGGATAAATCAATCGATAATAGCATTTATCTATTAAGGAAATCAAATAAATACCTCAATAAGGTTCTTATCAACAGTGAGCTTGTTCAAAGTAAGTGTGCCAGTCTTATCACTGCATAGCACGTCCATCCCAGCCATTTCTTCAATTGCAGTCATCCTCTTTGTAATAGCGCCCTGCATCAGTTCCAAACTGAATCAAATAATTCTACACAAGCATTTTGAATGATTTACAAAGGTGCCCTAGGAAATTCTTAAAAGTTCAATTCATCTGAGCAACTCCCCATTCCCTCATCTGCATGTCTCTAATTGCAATGGCTTTTCTTTAACTTCACTGTCAACATTTCGTCAATTCCTGCCTGTTCCTGTGATCTGTAGGGTACTCTCTCTTGCATTGTAAACACTTCTATGAGTCCAAAACATTAACATTTTTGTTACTTGATTCTTTTCTTATAATCTGGAAACCGCCTCTTGCAAAAAAGTATGATAAGGCTGCGTACAATGGAACCTTCCCCGGCACCCCGCATAGCGGGAGCTTCGTGCACCAGGATTCTTTTCTTATAATCCAACGGAGATAATTGACACTAAGAAGATTCACGTAGCAAACACCCAAATATTTGAGAGTCATTGTGTGTTGTTCTTATAATTGACCCCAAGAAACATGGGAAGCCATCAAGGTCACGATCTACACATTTCTTAATTGAAGCTACTGGATAAGAATCACAGAAGTTCAATTTCTATCAGGTGGTTTATTTTGTATGTGGTGGAGGGAACATATAACTCATAAGGCACAAAAGAAAACAAAGTGACAAATGGCTTTCACAAACCTGCTGGGCTAAGCGATGTGAACCAATTGCCATTGTAACTGAAAGCACAGTAGGCATAGCTATGGGAATTCCTCCAATGAGAAGAACCAAAAGATTGTCAATTCCAGGACGATAGGCTCGGTGCTGAATAGGATACATCACAATTATTTCTACAAACATTCCAACTGCAATTGAGCAAATGCAGAAATTCCCAATAGCTGTCAAGACCTGCAAATACAATCTGTTAATGTAAGTGCTAAAATGATGGTAACAATATCAAATTATCGAAAGCTAAATTCACAAGGAAAATTTTGAATTATATAGTTTTGGAACTTGCCTTTTGAAAGTGACCAACTTGGTTGGTGGAGTCCACTAGATGTGCAGCTTTGCCAAAAAAGGTATGTACACCTGTAGCAATGACAACAGCTTCAATCTCACCTTGCTTGCAAGTGGATCCCGAATACACACCATCGCCAGGGCCTTTGGTGACAGGTAAGGACTCCCCGGTGAGTGCACTCTATCAAAATGGCATTAAAAGACACAAAGATCAAAAAGAAGAATTTGCCTTCATAATCAAAATAATACTTCATCTGGTGTTAGGGATGAAGGAACCAAAAGGCAAGAACCTGATCTATCTTCAAAGGATCTCCTTCAAGCAGACGGGCATCTGCAGGGATGATATCTCCAAGCTTGATGCTAATAATATCCCCGGGGACAAGGATAGCAGCTTCCTCCTCACTCCACCTACCATCTCTAAGGATCTGAATTTTTCATATATAAGGAAAAAAATCTTCAGCTCAAGTTGTTACTAACCTTCTGGAATTAGGCAATCTTTTATTTGCAACATCAAAAGGACAAGAACGGTAAAATGTTGAAGTGAGATATAGAGTCAATTCCAACCTTAGCTTTAGGTGCAAGGCGTGCCATGAGGGCGGCTGCAGCATTGCCAGCATTGTTCTCCTCAATGAAACTAATGGTCGAGTTGATAACCAGCAGGGTTATGATACCAACAAAGTCCTGCCAATCTGGAGGTTTCCCCTGTCAAAGAAAAAAAAAAGGAAAATTGGAAGAAAATTGAAATCAAGGGGACAAAATAAAAAAGTGCGGGAAGAAGAGTTTGACTCTATGGTAAGTGTCCGTACCCCTCCATTGGCAAGCGCGATGGCCATGATGGCGGCTGCCTCCATAACCCAGGACAAAGGGTTCCACATGAATCCCAAAAACTTCAGGAACTTGCTCTCCTGAAACCAAACACACAAAACAAAGAGTAGAATTAAGAAAACAAAACAAAAGAAAAGATAGTTTTCCTCTTTCTACAACCGACAAAGGATTTTCACAAACGGAGATATGCAGCACCTTCTTCTCCTCGAGCTTATTGTGGCCGAAGATGGCGAGGCGCTCCTCCGCCTGCTGCGTGGTGAGACCCTCCCGGGTACATCTCAAATTCTCAAACACTTCCTCCAACGGAATGTTCTCCTGCAAATGCCACCAAGCAAAGATTCGTCACGAACACTTCTCAAAAGCGAGCACAATAATGGGAGAGATCAACGCGAGAAGGCCATTTTTTTTGAAAAGGAAAGACAAAATACCAGATCGACAACTTCCTTGAGCAGAGCCTCCATATCAACACTCTCTTTAAGACCTTCCTCGTTTCCCATCCTCTCCCGTCCTCCCTCCTGCAGCCAAAATCTCGCCTTTCTCGCTCCCCACCCCTCCCAACGCTTCAAAGCTCTGTTGTTGCTCCCCAAACCAGAAGAGGAACAAGACCAAGAGTAAAAATCGGGTGAAGTGAAGCAGAGCGCCGAAAAGAAAGCCCAAAAAGCGTTTTTTTTTTATACAGGAAAAGATGGAAAGGCAATGAAAAGAAAGAAGGAGGGTAGATCAGACAACCAGCGGCATCTTTGCTGGCTTTAGCCACATGACAGACTTCCTCTTCTCCAATGAGTCTATCTCAGACAGACGGACTCACCGCCCACGTAGAAAGATACCAAAACAAACAGCAAAGATTAGGCTTGGGACCAAATGCACCGGAGAGAAGGGGGAAAAATTAGATCATGGGAGAAAATAGATGAGTAACATTAAAGATAACGGGACAGCGGCATTGCAGGTACATCTCCACCTCCCTCCATGGCTCGCTCCAACACAACTTCAACCTTCGATCTGAGTACAGAAACTAACCGACGCCATAAATGGCGCTCCGGGATCCGTCTCGCTACCTTGTGTGTTACCGTACACCACGGCTTCCAGGATCAGTGAGTGATTCAGTACGCCTAATCGTACTAAACAAAATCCCCTGAATGTTTGCCGATCTCTTTTTGAGCCACGAACGAGTGGGTCCCGCGGGTAAATGAACTCTTACTTCGTGGGTTTATCCTTGGGTTACTGAACCACACTCACAACTCTCTCTCTCTCTGACATAGCAAACGTACCCCTGAATTATGTAATTTATGATAAAATAATTTGGACAAAAATCAAAATTATCATATAAAAAAATCAAAATAGCATTTTTTTATTGCATAAGTATCAAAATTATTTAAATTTATTATAATAATTTAGATTAAAATTAGGGTAAAAATTAAAATATTTTTTTTTCAATAAGCACATAAGCACATTTTTTTTATTTTTTTAATAAAAACAACCATATAATTGTCTTCAAATATATTATTTAATATTATTATCTAGTAGGTACATATTAAATTTTAAACGGGTTGATTAATTATATGAACCTAATAAATCTGTATTGTTACAATAATAAAACTATTGTAATAACATCGTAAATGATCTATCAATTTTGGATCACTGTTCTACCTTTTAATCATCACCATTCGATCAAATTAGAAAGGACTAATATATAGATCTATGATTTGATCTAACAATAAAGATTAAAAGGAGATCAAAACTGTCCATATATTAGAGTATTTACATCAATTACCCTAAATTAAACTTTTTCCCTAAAATTTACATTTTATATAAAAAAAAAAATTCTATATCAGCTACCCTACTCATTCTCTAAATATATATTGCATGCATAATAGTTCTCTAAATTTAGGAAATGAAAT
>JBAMIB010212090.1:0-12443 GCA_037177415.1 Kaempferia rotunda
CAACAACCACCATTGATACATTAGAATACTTTATAAAAATCTAGTAATCAATCACAACAATTACCATATGGACTGCCTCAGTCTAGTAATGCAGTGACTGCTTCCTCATTATATCTGTTTATGCTTGAGCAGTTTTAGCAGTTGTCTGCTTCACAACCCTCTGTCATGTCTGCTTATTCTCATATAGGTTTGTCATCCTTTGATACATTATATATATCTTTCTCTTTGTGGATCTTAAATTTTAAAGTCTCCCATCATATGTCACTTGACTTATAAACTTTGTATTTTTTATTCTCAAACACTTTTGAATTTATCAAGATGATTACTTTTTCTTCTTTCTCAATTCTTACAAATTAATTGAAGCATTTATTTCTTTTCTTTTCTTTTATAGATCCTTTAGGTATAGTTTTACCTGCCTGTTATATGATCGTCACGATGTTTTCTTCTTGTGTAGTAGTTCATGAGATCATCTTGATCACAATACTATGATTGACTAAATTAGTGAAACAGGAAAGTAAAGTAAAATGATTCATTTTACTCTTGACCCAATTGATAGGTTTCCTTTGACATCCTTTTGTTTGACTTGGTCGTCAAAACACCTAGCTTTGTAGACATAGGTTAGCTTATTGGACGTGCTTGTTGAATCGGAACGACTCATGCATATTGAGTCAGTTGACTCGACACAATTTTTTTACATTCAATATCAGCCCAGTTAAATCATCCAATTTGGTCAGGACAGTCTACCCACTTACTTGGCCTGTACATCCACTTCAACTAGTCTGGTTTAACAATCAAACTCATCCAGTCTACTTGGTCCTTTCAATCCAATAAGTTAGCTTGGCCTACTAAGCTCTATTACCGCTTTGCCTTATCTAACTCAACCATCTCAGAATGGTCCATTTAGCTTAGTGATCTAATTAGCCCTTCCAACTTAGTTGGTTTGATTAGCCCATCAAACCCAATTTCAGTGGACCTCTAAAGCACTTTACCAATACTTGAAAATATCTAACAAGGCATCAATCCTTAGGACCAGTCTTATCCATCCCATCTCGCAATTCATTTGATTCAACTTCAACTATTATCTGGGCTAGCAGGATCCATCGGATTTTGGCTCAGACTCGTTTAACTTCACTTCAACTATAATCTAGGCTAGCGAGATCCATCGAATTTTGACTCATGTGAGTTCAATTCAAATACAAGTGTTGGCAAGAGTATGAAGTGTAAGATTCATTGGAACTTTTGACTCATTAGCGTGCACTTCAAATATGCGTTGCCAAGAGTATGAAGTGAGAAGAAGATATTCACTTGGTAGTTTCACATTTTCAAAAGGAAGATTCTTAAAATTTCACCTCTGGATTCAAGATCTCCAAATCAAGAATACTAAAATATGTTGAACTTTAACAATGAGCACATGTTTCTCATAAATAGTTGTTATAGATACACCAGCACCAAAATAATCACAACAAACCATCACATTTCTAGCACCCATATAGCATGGTTTCATTTGGTTTAAACAAATTATCGTTGTCACAATAAATTTTGCCTTTACAATCTCAAAGTCACTCCTACTACAACAACTCATTGACACGACATGCTATTTCAGGTTAAACTTGAAGCTTAAACCAATTATCATTGCCAGGAAGCCTTAATTACAACAAAAACCAATCCTATAAGTAGAAAAAACATCTACAATCCTTCAAAGTTAACATGCCTATTTTCTAAGATTCAGCAGTTTGCATATATATGGAACTCCAGCACTCTCAGACTTGATCTGATGCATTCTCAAACTTCATCTCAGGATAGAAGCATGAGGGAAAGATTTATTAACCACTGAGAGTGCTTTCACTTGAAGCAAACAAGTTTCCTTCCGCATAAAACGTTCCTGCTGTGGCATTGGTAAGTTTATTTTTCAATGCAAAGGCGTAAAGTTATGAGGATGATAACTTATGAGAAAAATATGAATTCATATATCCTCGCAGAACCATGGAACCACATGATGCGTGCCAAGTGAATTTAAACTTATTGTGTGACAAAAAATTTATGAGGATGATAACTTATGAGAAAAAAATGTTATGAAAAAAATAACGATTGATTTCTTTCCCAACCAACTTGAGCTTGTTGGGGGTCAAATATAACAAAACTAAACTCATTACTTATACAAATACATGTTAAACTGGCATGTTTGATTGAAAGGAAAATGCTTACATTAGTAAACACCTATGCCGTGGTTTTTTCTTCTTTTTGTCTTTCTTTCTGGTGGGAGGTTGAATAACTACTTTGATGGCAGCATCGAAAACTGCCTTGACATTCTGCACAAAGGGGAAAAGAAAAGTTAAGGCGATAATGATTGTGACAACAAACTAAGAACAAAAATGAAAAATCTATAAATCAGAAAATGAAGAAAAGGTGAAGATCAAGGGTATAATTTTTCATCTTTCAGAGTGTATTCTGCGGTTTGCAAGTTTTATAGATAGATGCATGCAATGATACAAGCAAAAGTAAATCTGTTTATCATAAAATTGCAGGAAGCCCACCTGCTGAGTTTTTGAACTGCATTCTATGTAATATGCAGCCCCAATCTGCTTACGGAGTTCCTCTCCCTAGCATCAAGAATCATTGCAAAAATATATATATACATATATATATATATATTGACAAATAGAGAATAGCACAAAGGCTGGTCCAGCACAGCACAAGTGGAAAAGTACCTGTGCAGTAGTAACAGGCACCATACCAGGATGATCTGTCAAATAGTACTTATCCTCACGAAGATCTATAGATAGAGAAATGAATAGCATTAGTGTTGATGGTGAAACAAGCAACCAAAGTTGAAAATTGACTCTATGACGAAGGAAATGACAACTTTATTTCAGTAAAACTATTATTGGCATTATGGAGTGTCTTTTCTTTTTTTGGTCAAAGTTTCATTGTTTATTGATTATTTACAAGGCAAGCAAAAAACATCAAATTGTAATGCTTGGCACTTTAATTACATATTGAGTACTTTTTTTGTTAGGTCCTCCCAACCTGCTACAGCCAGCACTTTAGGACTAGAAAAGTAGTGCCAAAATTTAGAGCATCAACATTGGGACCAATTTGTTTATAGGGGTTGAAGTCCGTTTGTCTCCATCTATTTATTCTTAGCCTTTGTTGTCCACACTTCATTTACCTAATGGACAGACTCCGAGTGCTAATCTTTAATTAACCATTACTCTTATATCTGTTCTCAGTATCTGCTCACAATAGACAGCAATAACTCCAATTTTCTCAGTGTGGATTGTTCAGACAGATAAAAGATACGAATCCTCTGAGTTAACTACAGTTTGGCGTCTTTTGATTCTACATGCTAAAATAATCAAGGCAACTTTATGCCTTTCTTCATTCATGGGAAAATGGTTTTTTTAATCTTTCAATTTGGAACTATGGTTAATTTTGTCAAGGATTTTAGGATAGTTTGCATCAGCATTCTCCATAACCCCCAAAGGATCTGCTCACCACTGATCTATCCCAAATTTTACCCTTCTTCGATGCAACCCATGTAACAATGTTGTAGTTAGAGATTTTAAGCATTGTTTATAAAACAAAACTATGATTTAGAACACCTTGCAGAGAAGCAGCGGCAATAGATATCACAATTTGGCGTGTTCTTCCTTTTCAGCCAAAAGAGGGAAAGAGAAGGAAGGATTTCAGTAATATTCAGTTCATTTACTAATAGAAGAGAAGCTCCACAAATGATGGCATATCTATAGTTCACATAAAGCGAGGTTCAATGGCATTTCATAATCCATATCTAAAGATTGAAGAGGCAGAAAATCATATTTTACAGGTAGCAAGAATTAAGACAATTGTACCAAACTGATCATTGTTCTTGTGGTTAACTTACCCAACTTAGTGCCTACCAAGACCACAGGGACTCCAGGCGCGTAATGATTAAGTTCAGGTATCCACTGAAACCGTTAGCAAGAAGAACATTAGATCAAGATAAAGAACACTGAGACTGATTGTAAGTTCTTAGCCCTCATCACCTTCTTCATAACATTTTCATAGCTCGCCCGACTCACCAAGGAGAAAGCGAGCACAAAGACATCCGCCCCTCGATAACTCAACGGCCTCAATCTGTTGTAATCCTCCTGGCCTGTTAAAAATTTCACTCATATACTCAGGACTTTCACATCCCAAAATCAAAAGAGAGGACGAGATAGAAAAATCTCACCAGCAGTATCCCAAAGCCCTAAATTAACAGTAATTCCTTCCACGACCACGTTAG
This sequence comes from Kaempferia rotunda, assembly GCA_037177415.1. Taxonomy (NCBI): domain Eukaryota; kingdom Viridiplantae; phylum Streptophyta; class Magnoliopsida; order Zingiberales; family Zingiberaceae; genus Kaempferia; species Kaempferia rotunda. Next base: position 4,268 of record JBAMIB010212090.1, read on the forward strand.
CGCTGAAGTTATCGAACACCGTCGGTATATAATCCTTCACCAAAAAAGTAAGATCAAGAAAAAAAATTCGATAGAAAGTAAAAAAACAAAAAAAGGAAGAAGAAGAAAAAAAGCAAACCCTAAAAATTGAACGAAGAAGAAGGGAGACTAACAGTTGGGAACTTGTTGCTGGTGTAGCAGATGAGCATGCAGGTCTTCCCAACAGCTCCATCCCCGACCGTCACACACTTGATGAATCTCGAAGCTGTCGACGCCATGAGCCTGGCAGGAAACCGAGCAAGAAGGGAAGAAAGAGAGAGAGGGAGAAAAGAGAGGAAAGCTGGTTGCTTTTGGGAGCGGAGCAGAGCAGATGCAGATCACATGAGGCTAATTGGCCAAAAAACCGCAGCTTTTGGTGGTTTGCGAGCAATTGGGGGCTGTTCCTATGGCTGGATGCGGTGCCCCTGCGACACTGATGGAGATGGTGAAGAGCGTCGTGTTGGTTGCTTCCGGGAGGTGCTAAAATAAATCCAAAGCGGTGGTTGTTAAATAAATAGGAGAAGGTGAGGGTTTTTTTTTTTTTTGGCCGTAAATAAATTCACACATATATATTAGTAAATTTTTAAATTAATATTAATTGCCCACTAAGGAGAGTTTCCATCTCCAATGTATTCTTTTTTTATTATTATTTATAGTTTAATTTTTATTATATAAAGATTTAAAAAAAAAACAAAATGCACAATATTAGACTTCTAAATAACTCATAAGCACTTTAATTTACCTTAGTAATATCAATCATCTCATATATCTCGTTATCTGATCAGATTAAGATTATTTTTACTTGTTATCATTTCCATAGAAATCTGCACTTACTCCACGTGGTAAAAGGTGATTTGCTCGCCCCAGCACCTCAGCCAAGGTATATACTCGGACTCATCGAATTTCGATCTCTAGACCTCATATAATAATCTCTCATGTCTTAACCATCAAACTGTTCCGAGGGACGAAATCTGCACTTACTCCAGCAGTATGAGTTGATAGGTGAGGACTAAGGCCTATTCTAACCATTTTAGTTCTTAAAACTTAATATTAAGAAATGTAAGAGAGTGTAATTCTTTTGACATGGAAACTGTTAGTTATTAAAATAATAATAAATATGTAAGAACTTAGCTTTCATGTCCCTCTCATCTTCTATTTCAATAAAAATCCCATTCTCCTTCCTTTTTCTTCGTGATTGCTTCTCCTCCTCTTCCATTTTCAAATGGGAATCGGTTAAAACAGCCGGTTTAATTTTATTTTGATTCAGCTTATTATTAATAATTTTTTAAATACAAATAGAAAGAATAATTTTTTAAAAAAATCTTTAAAAAAAAATTTTAAAAAAATGACAAATGCACGTCTTCAATTAAAGAAGATAATTGGATAATAATGAATTTAATTTAAGTTTTATACTGAATAAAACAGTTTTCCAAAAAATTCCCTCGGAGTCCATCAAATTTTCTTTCTTTTAAATAAAAATCAAGAATTAAATAGAGATTAATTATTCACGCTTCCATGTGAAATTAAAGTAAATGATATTAGAAATACAATGTTGGTACAATTGGCACGGATGATCGAACTCAAATTTTGATGAATGATAAATGCTTAAAGTTAGATGTTTTATGTCTAATACTTTTACTAAGTGTGTAGGATATGAACATGATGGATTTAAAGGACCAGATACCAAGTTGAAATCCAACTAGGTTGATTGCTGGCATAAAGTACAAGTTGCTTGAGAATTAACAGAAGGAAGTTCAGTTGAGTTTACAACTAGCTGAAGTCCAAATTGATCGAGATTTGACAGTAAGTCATGGTGGGTCAAAGACCCGGTCAAGGAAGTATGCAACTGGTAGGTGAAGGTAAGCAACTGGAATATCGAACTAGTGATGATGTATTTCCGATTGAGGGAACAGTAGACGTCGGTCTGACTTAGAGTTTTAGCGAAACTCAAAGTTAGGACCGGACAGTCTGACGACTGTCAAGTATTACTCATTCTTCTATATTTTGTTTGTTGCACTAACTCTGTGGTGCAGAAAATCAAAGCGGTAGAAAAAAAGTACATCCAAGCGCCTGGACTTGGTCTAGGCACCCAAATGGTCTAGGTGCTTGGACCTAGTCCGAGCGCTTGGAGGTGAATAAACTCTCGAGATAGAGTTTTGACGAAAGAGCATCACGTCAGCACTCCCTGCCCGGGGTGGTCCAGATGCTCGGAGATGCACTATTTAAAGGGTTTCGACCAACATCAAGTACATAAGAATTCCAACAACTTTCTCTATTGCACGTTGTTGCGAAGACGAATCTACGACTTCAAAACACTGCTCCTCCCCCGGGCGCCCGGAGATGCGCTATTTAAAGGGTTTCAACCAGCAGCAAGTACACAACAATTCCAATGACTTTCTCAATTGCGCGTTGCTCCAAGGATGACTTTACGACTCTGAAACATTGCTCCAACAAACGACGATCATATTTCGTCTTTTCTTCTATTGTCGATATTCTTTTAATATCTTGTATTGTACTTAACATTTTGTAATCTTTTCGAGTTTACCGTGATTGCCCAATAAAAACACTCAACAAGTGCATACCTTAAATAGGAGTCGTCGAATACTCTAAACTAAGTAAATTAAACTTGTATTAGCGTATGATTATCTCTCTTTTCTCTTTTTCTACTGTGTTAATATTACTCATGAACTGTTTAAATAAGTGACGAACGCTATTAGGAGATTCATCAACATGTGGCAAGTTAAAGAATCTTTGTGTGCTGCTTAATTAGGTTACTTTAGTGACTAATTTATAGCTCTGTGTGCGCAAATTTGGGAAACATCAAGCCGTGAAGGGTATTTTTTCCTTCTTTTCTATCCTCTCTGTCAAAAAACTAGGCAAGTAAACTCTTTGATTTTTGGCACTCTCCCCTTTAATCCTCTCCTCCCAGTAAATATATCCTTAGAATCTGGGAGAGAATTGGGTCATGAACATAACAATTGATTTTAAAGGTAGAATTACTAACGGTGTATTTAGTTATCCCTATTTTTATTTTTATTTTCTATATATATATATATATATATATAATAAAATATAACTTTTAATATTTTTTATTTTTCAAGAAAATGTTATTCTTTTTAAAAAATATATAGGTGGAAAACACAAACTAAACATTTTTTTAAAAAAATATTTAAAAAAAAAAATAGAAAACATATCAACCAAACGCTTTCTAAATTTCTTTATACTTGACAGCAATCATCAACTTTAGCATAAAATACCAACTTTTAAGCATCAATGTCTGGTAAGATAAGATAACTAATTAGAAAAAAAAAAAAGATTAAGGAATCATTGAAGACTTGGAGAAAGCTTAAAGAGCAAGGAAAATGACCTGGAAAAATTATAAAGTTGGGATATAAAATGGAAAAGGAATATATCAAGGACAGACTGAAATGACAAGAACATAGAATTAATAGCAATTTGAATCTTACCCTGAAGCAACATGTCAAATCTGATGCAGCAACAGCCAACAGGCGTTCATTCTCACATCATGTTGGTCCTTCAAATTTGAGATCAATCAAGTAGCTAACCATAAGCACAATTAGACAGAAAGACATGGTTCAGCATATTAAGGTTTTAGTAGGAAAGTGCACAACATTTCAGAGACCAAACTATGTTTCAAGAACTGGACTCAAAATGGGCGAGTACCAGCTTATATATGTGAACCACCAGTTTAACCGAACCTTACTCTGAATAAGCTTACCGATATGTTGAGAGGAATATAGGAGCAATATCACAGTTATCAAGTCGTTAAGTTGACACCATAGTTGCAACAAAGAACTTGGCGTCAGACACCACTTGCTAGATTCCACCATTTCAAAATCATGCTTGTAGTTTCAAATCTAATGTCAAAGATGCAAAATAGGATCCATGAAAAGCCTATCTGATAAAGTTTTGTCTCCTTTGATAGAATAGCATGAAAATAAAATGGTAAACAGATTCAGCATAGGCTATGTCTATAAAGAGTTCTATAATATGAGAGCAGAAGTATACTAAAGACAAACCTATCTTTCCAACAGCAGATGAAAAACCTCACGCCTACTGCTCTCAAACAGTAAAATCTTCTTGAAAAGAAAACTTTTCTCTATAAGCCTCTTGAAAAACCACACGCCTCACGTCTAAATGCACCCCCACAATGAAATCCAAGGACAGTAACATTATTGATAAGAAATTCACAACCATCATAAAACTTCAACTGCCAGAATGTTAATTATGAAAAACTAGTGATAAAAACACAAGTTAAGATTTATTTGACCAACCGGGTAAGACTGGGTTGATTAAGCCGAACCCAGTACTTAAAGCATCTTTATCATAGTATATAAGTTCTATAGGATAGATTTTCTTTTGAACTATAATCACTACTTTATTTCGTAATTCCATATGCAAAAATGTTATCAAGGAGTTGCTAACCCAAAAAAAGATAAGAGTTATTTCCCAATTAATAAATTAGGCCACAGGGTTCAATGAAATTGATGGTACTTTTGAGGTTGGAAATCGACTTGATGCCACATATGTTGCTTTCATCTTAAATGAGATCGAGTCCCACAACGTGGTAACAGAAAAATAAAATCTATGTTGGGTGGTCCTCCATTAAATCTCTACTAAATTGTCAGTGTCAGTGGATGACAATGCTCATAGTGCAAAACCATCAATTAATTTTCTGCTACAAGCAATACCTTGAAGTTTCCACTACAAGAAAAGACTGAAGGATATCTATCTGTTCATTATGACTTCTTCCTTGGTTTTTATTTAGTTTCATGGCTTAGTACTATATCTGTTAAATAGAATTATCTATGCCCTTCCTTAAACTCAAAGTCGCCTAGCTGATAGAAGTAGGACATATGTTGCAATTTAATGAATGTGTTGCTAGCATGAGATTCGATAAAGATATCTGTCAATTGATAGTTTGAAAGAACATATTTTAACTAAAGTGCTTCTCGAAGTAGATGATGCTAAATAAAGTGACAATGTATTTCAATATGTTTGGTGTGTTTGTTGAAAATATTATTATGAACTATTTATATTTGTTGTCATTATATTTGATGTAGGGTGTGACACATCGAGATCAGCAAGCAATCATCGAATTCATAGAAGTTTTGTAGTATTTTCAGGAATACGATCTACTTTTATACTGGGAGAAAGTGAAGGAATCCTTAACTTTTATACTGGGAGAAAGTGAAGGCAACACGCATAAGATCATGTATGGGCAACCACGACCAACAGACACCAAACAGTGGATGGCAGCGACATAGGTGATTGCTTGCTGATGGAGAGAGTTCTCGGGAACAATGTACAACATATCTGGTGATCAAAATCCAATGGAGGCACAAACAGCGTCTTCATTTGGTCAGGTGCTTTGGATAAGAAGCAACAAACACCAAGTTTGTCAGAACACTACCAATAAACAAAGGATCTAGAACAGCTCAGAACAGGTCAACAAGCAGAGGGAGTGTACCTACAGTTGATGTTGTTGATTAGTCTCGTGGTAGGACAAGGCAGCACTTGATTTGGTCCTCGTGGGTACATGGAAGTGGGAGCAGAAATGCAGAATGCAGTGTTGCCCTACCCACAAAAATGGAAGAAGAAAACAGAGTTCGTTATTCCCATGTCATCAGTAACAAACAGACAGGGCTGAGGAAAGACAGACGGTGGTGCTATCTCTGCAGAAATAGGAATTGGTGTATTTGAACCCTAGGGTTATGAGGGTCTGCTTTGAATGACGATTGATACGGAGGTATTCTCCAAAGGCCACGTGGTTCAGGTCAATAATTAAGATCGTGAGGCAGGGAGGCAAGGTCAAAGGGGGAAGACTTGTACCCCCGACCCCGGGTTACTATCTACATGGGTTCCCGGATCCCGACTCCAAGCTATCGTCTGCATAGGTTCTTGACTCACGACTCCAGAAGAGCCGTTATGTAAGAGGAGGCGTGGATCGTATCGACATTATTGCGGAAATGGCGGAAAAACATAAATATCTGCTCCGAAATAAATGGACGATAATGACCCTTTATTTTGGAGGACGTAGTAATGTTTGTGGATAATGTGCAGAACGTGGTGAGCCAGACACACCCTTATAAAAGGTATTGGAGGTTCATAGACAAGGTAAGGGCACACGACTATTCAAAACCTAATTTCCCCAATATGTTTACTTCATCGTCTCCACAACCTAACTTGGAGGTCTAAGTGGCTGCGTTGGGAACTCTCTTGGCCGTCATCCTAACTCATTCTCTCTATTTCAGGTCATCAATCTTGTAATCCCCGCTAGTCAACATACGTGACCCATCACCGGCGAGTTGACCATCAGAGCTCTCAAGCAGGATCAAATTGGTGCCGTTTGTGGAACTCTGAGTTAAGAATGTCATTGAGGCATAGCACAATGAATGACACTAGAAGATCTAGCGTTGTTGCTAGCGAAAAATCAAACATTATTATCATGACAACGGAAGAATTCAACAAGCTTGTAGCAGTTATCGTACAAGCGGTGTTGCGGGCACAATCCCAACCGTCAGCACCCCAAGGCCTATTCCTCTGAATGAGCAACCGTCCCAATCCATTGAGGCGGCACCCATGCTGCAACAAAGATCGAATTGTTGGGGGCAAGGATGCATGTGAGGCGTCAGCTGGCATTTCGGCCATGAGGGAAGAATCTTTGGAGTCTTCCGGGGAAACTCACTGTCGAAGTCTCCCAAAAGAAAAGGTGTGGTTGCCTAGTAGAACACCGAAATCCAAAGGTCTGCCCTTTCCCCAGAAGTGCTCAAAGATGAGCTGCTAAGGCACTTTCGAGCCCTACAGATCAAAGAATATAGCGGTACGACAGATCCTTAAGACCACCTGTGCAAGTTCGAAAACGTGGCCCGGTCAGTACACAAACAGGGTCAAGTGTTGAGTTTTCCTAACAATCCTGTCCGGCTAGGCGCAAAGGTGGTTCAATAGCCTTCCTCCTCCATACAGTCTTTTGAGGATTTCAAAAGAGTGTTCATGAAACGTTTTGCTACCAGTAGAAGGTACCAGAAGACTCCTCGTGACTTGTTTGCCCTTCGACAGAGGCCCAAAGAGCCCTTAAAGGACTATCTACAAAGGTTCAATCGGATGGCGATAGATGCACCTTTAATTACTCCAGAAGTACAAGTAAGTGCATTTCACAGGGCTTAATCGATGGGGATTTTTTCAGATCCTGGGTGAAAAAGCCTCCGCCCGACTTTGAGGGGTTGCAAGCTCGGGCTATCAAATATGTACAAGTAGAAGAAAGTAAAGCCAGTCGGAGATGTGGGTAAGCTAGACCCCAATGGGAAGGCCCAGACTCCCTTGATTCGGATTTAGTTGGGATTGGATCCTTTGGTTATGTTCCGGGGCTAAGGTAAAAGCCTAGGCGCATGATGGATTCGTCCTATGACAGGTGTTAAACAGAAATGGTACGCTAATCGGGGCCAACAGTTAAAAAGCAGATAGTTTCTTTACAATAACAAAAGAAGAGATACATGAAAAACTAAGAAGATTAAGAAAAATCTGTCATGTACCACTCAGGGATGTTAGCCGAGATTTTAGAGAGCTGGATGGAGGGAAAAGGTTGATCAGTGGGCAGGTGGCCAAGCTCCTGTAGCTGCCTTAGAGTTCTGGTCACGCCATGTTGCACCATGCGCGTTGAGCGAGCATCAATCATAGTATAAAATATCTCAAATTTGAGAAACTCCTTCTTTAAAGAGCAACACTCGCCTTTGACAACCTAGTACCCTTGCAGTTCGACAGATAGGAGGGCAGACCGGTCTTGTTGAGCTTTGAGGGTAGACTGTAGTTTGGTCTGGGAGACTATTAAGGTGGCGACTTCTTCTTGGCAGGCTTTGCTTCAGAGCAAGCAGTGTTCAGCGCTTGAAGTTGTTTTTCAATCGTGGCTTCGACAGCTTGGGTTGCTTATCCCGCGCACTCCAATACTCCGCGCAGCTCACTTTCAACTCTTGCCAGAGTTGCCTCTGCCTCGTTGCGAGCTGACTCTAACTCGCGCAAACAGTCCTCAGCTAAAGCTTTATTGGACCGGACTTCTTGTCGAGTGGCCACCAACTCTACCTCTTGAAGACTAAGCCTTTTTTGGCAGGCTTCCAATTCATCCTTAGCTGTTTTGGCCTCC
>JBAMIB010212198.1:0-12440 GCA_037177415.1 Kaempferia rotunda
TAACTTAATTTTGTGAGAAAATATTCTTTTCCTTTTTTATAGAAAACGTAGATCTTATTTATTAAAGCAAGAATATATATATATATATACACTAAATTTCTTCCTAGTCTACTCTTATAAATTAATTTTTCATAGTATGTTGATTGTTGTATACTGCACGACCCCTTCTAAATTATTTATACATACCTTCAGCAATACTATCTTTAATTCATACTAGAATTGAATTTGTGGATGTTCAGTTAGTTAGAAAGTGATAGATTTATTACTATAGAGTAAGAGATCAATTTCTGAAGGATATATACCCTTTTAAAAAAAATCTCGATCTCCAATTTCTAAATTGGTGGTCAGTTATAGGTTGATTCATAATTTATCTTCCTTCACATAACTTGAAAATAGACTATTAGTCGCGTGTAGGATCAACATACTTACATTTTGCTCCAAAAAAAAAAAATAAATTTGTGAATAAAAAAAATATTAAGGTTTCATATATAGCTTAATTTTACGTATTTGTGTAATCGATATACTATATATGCATGTCAATGTTAATCTTAGAATATGATTTTTCTACGATGTTCTTTCCTCTTTAATTCGTCCGTTTGCAAGTACTTTTTAGTGTTCTCATAGCTCTAAATTTGTCCATTATTCACTGTTTGATATGTTATCATATTCAACTTGTGTATATATCAATGTTCAAAAATAAATAATCCAGAATCTCTTGTGCATTGGTACAAATTAGTCTTATTTTTCATCTAACTTTATATAAATAATTCTTTCTTTAGTTGCCAATCTTTTCTTCAGTCCTAGTCAATTTACATATAAAAAAAAATATCTAGAGACTCCCATAATTCATATCAACTTCGTACATTAATGTTGCACCTTTAATCTCTAAACTTTTGGTGTATGCAAAATTGTATGATGAGTTCAACTTTCCAGCATGCATGCTTATTACACCATAATTTATTCTCCCCTCTCCATTAGTAGGTTATGAAGTTCGCTATATGATTTATCAACGGTGAATTTCCTTGTTTTTTTAGGTTGTCACTCTAAGTTAAGATAGAAAGCACACTTACCCATTGGATCTTTTTGTATGGATATTCCATAATAATTTAATTTTAATTTCTCAAAAACATAGTTCTTCCTTCCCCTTTAGATAGCATAGATCTAGAGGGGTCAAAAATGAATCCAACATGAGTCGACTCGAAAAAAATCAGGTTTGGGTTGAACATTTTCGGGTTCGAGTCAAGTTCAGGTTGGAGGATTTTGAGTTGAAAATTTTTGGGTTAGGTTTGGATTGGGTCAGGTCGGGTCGGATTCGGATTCGGGTTGACCCGAATTTAAGAGTTTTTTAGGGTTAAATTAAATTTTATTTTAAAAATTAAGATGCTTTTATGTATATTAATATCAATATTAGTATAATAGTGATGGAGTATTGAAATAAAAGTGAAAATTTGTTGAGAAAATAGCCAAGAAAGTTATTTTGGATCGGGTTATATGGGTGGGGTTTGGGTTGGTCGGGTTCGGGTTGAGGGGTTTCGGGTTGAGTTCGGGTTCGGGTCAGGTTCAAGTTGAAGGTTAAAAAAAAATTTCACAATCCAATCCGACCCGACCCCGACCCCGACCCCGACCCCGAACCCGAACCAGACCTGATCTGATCCGATCCGAAATGACAACCTACATAGATCTCTCCATATCATACTTTGTAGAAACTAAGAAAATTCTTATCTTATCTATTACTGTGGACAACATAAAAGTAATAAATTATCAAATAACATTTAATCACTTTATTGGTCTGATTAATTTATATTTTGTTGGTTTAGGAATAAATTGGCCTTTTTTTTTGTCGCATGATTAATTCAACTTTTCTTTTTAATATTTCAAGTATATAAGTCCGGAAACGTAAGTGGCGGGCATCCCTGACGATAATGAATATTCTTTAATTTTTAGCCTATAGTATCTACCGTGTAACTTTATTAAGTTTACGAAGAATCTTGAAATAAATCTGAATTAAAATACTCACAGACATATCTCCTCTAAAAATAAGTAACAAATCATTCGCAGATGTAATTTTAATTTATTTATATTTTAGATAGTAATTGACATTCAACTCTAAAATTTTCAATTTTATTAATCTAGATAAATATTTAAGACGGAACATGCAAATGCAGAGAAGAGGTACAATATATTTATTTCTTACAAATATTCTTTTTGTCGTTGTAGGTGAATTATCATTTACACCTACTTAATTAGTACATATATTAATAGCCATATATAAACTCATAGATAAGGACCAAATTAAAATTATCCGACTAGGCACAGTGTACTTAGAGGTTTATACATAATAAACTAATCATTTGACTTACATAGTTTATTTGACTCAACAAACCTAACTAACTCAATTAATTGACTTAGCTTTTCTAATATAATCTATTAGTTTTATTTATCAATTTTGGAATTTTAAAATGACAATTTATTAACAATATTAGGATCGATAGAGATTAAAATAAATTCGTAATTTTCCCACTCAAAAGTTTTTTTTTTAAATATCCGTTTAAGTTATTCCTCTAAATACTAAAATAAAATGTATGTGTATAATTAAAATAATTATAATTCTCAGTTGTATCATATGAGACGTAATCTCTTATCATCTCAAAAATAACTTATTATAATTCTCAGTTTAATTTATCTTATCATATGTAATTCTTTATTTTTGAAAAACAAGTCAGGAAAAAAAAACACTCTTTATTTTTATTATTAATAAAAGAATTATATTTTTATTTTAGGATTTTTACAGTGATTATAATTATAATTGATCAAGCAATTTAACCTAAATTACTCTAAGTAAAATTAATTATGATTATAATTGTTATAATTTATAATAGCTATGAGTGTTAAAGCAATCTTGATGAAATTAGACTTATTTTAATAAAATGCTGATATACAGGAATAAAAGGTATTTTTAAAATAAAGAATATAATGAAGCATCTTTTTAATATTTTAAAAATATAATATTATTTTGATGTCAAAGTAACAGAAAAACAGGCCGTACAAACAATCCCACGTACAGTGTACAAAGACCTTACATTATTAAAAAAGAAAAATAATAAAATGACATAAAATTAAAGACGAGTACAAATGATCGCATTACACACGCTAATACACGATTTAAGCCTAATTAAGCCCATTTGGCCATGAGCGACATGCCGCCGGCGCCGAGGAGCACGGCCAGGAACGCCCACATCTGGAGCCTGACGCTGCCCTGAAGCTTGGGCCCCATGAAGTCGGCGGCGAGGAGGTCGACCAAGGCCATGTAGTTGAGCAGCCCCGCCGAGGAGGCATTCAGCACGCCCACGACGATGAGCGCCGTCGGACTGTTGTCGCGGTACACGTTCGATAGCCCGATGCCGAGCGCGATCCCGAACGGCGTCGTCGTAGCGAAGAAGAACGCCAAGATCGACTTCATCTTCGTCCCGTACTCCGCCTGCATGCGCGTACAATGTGTGTATATATATATATATATAATCTAGGGCCGGCCAGAAAGATTAATTAAATTCCGTTCATCTTCGTACCTGAAGAATGCAACCGCCGAGGCCCATTCCTTCGAAGAACTGGTGGAAGCAGAGGGCGGCGACGAGGGGGCGAATGGTGCAAGGGTTGTTAGATGCTCCCATCGACAGCCCTATCACCACCGAGTGAACTATGATCCCCATCTCCAGCACCTGCACCACCACTTGTATAATAATAGTTAGTCGACGTACGTACGAGAAATTATGAATACGATTCCCAAGTAAGCTCGATCGCCTTAATAATTACATTACCTGAGCTATTATGCGATTCCGAAGCAAGGTCGCCTCCTTCCCGGCTTTGCTTTCCGCATCCAGCTGCGGCATCCCGCCTTGGACGTGCGGTGCGATGCCGTGGTCCGGGCTCTCGTGGTCGGCTACGGCCGCGCCAGCCGCCTTTTTGTTCCTGCTGTGGAACGAGAGCATGAGCGAGTCCACCATCAACGTGAAGACGGCCGAGAGCATGGCGATGAAGGCGGTGAAGGGGAACTTGGCCCAGGGGTCCTCCGGCAGGCACGGCGACGTGAGGTTTTCGAACGAGTCCGGGAGCACGTGCATGTACCCGGTGGCGAGGATGACGCCGGAGGCGAAGGCCTTCACGACGAAGAAGAAGTCTCGGTCGGGGCGGAGCGCGGGGACCGAGCGGGAGAAGAGAGGAAGGCAGACGCCGAGGAAGCTGGCCGCCAGGATGGTGACGATGGCGATGAGCTTCAGGCGGAGGGACTCCGCCTTGTCGTGGCACTTGCCCAGGGAGGCGGCTTCGCACTCCTCCGGCGCAGTGTCATTGCCTGCGGCCGCGGAAGGGCGGACGCAGAGGAAACAGAGGAAACAGAGGACGAGGAGAAGGTGGGTGAGGGAATGCGAAGAAGCCATGGATGCTCTGTCCTGCTGTATACTTCGCGATCCTGATTTGAAGGATTTGCGATGGAGGCTCATTGCTATTTAATTTATAGGAAGAAGAGTGAGTGCCCACGCATGCATGCAGGTGTTATTCATGCTGTTGCTGCCGCCTCCGTAGGAGTTGACTTTAGCATAGCGGAAACTGGGACGCAGATTAAACCAAACAGTTAGCGGGCGAAATGTCCAAAACGGGCCGCACCTGTGCGTCCGCGTGGCAGCTCAGTAGTTGGAGGGGGAGGGTATTCTCGTCTATTCGTCCTCTGCGCACGCCGAGCTCAGGTCCGTATCCTCCGTAGCCGTGTGCCGTACTGATTTCGTCAGCTGGCGGAGGGAGCAAAGCGCGTGCAGAGATTGATTTGTTCGCCACGTGTCATCCTCTCTCGGTCCCTCTGCTTGTTAGGATTCGAGTGGAAGTGCGACGTGGAGAGGGTGTTTAATCTAGTTGCCGTTTATGGAAAATAAAAATAGATTTTTAATAATAATAATAATAATTATTATTATTATTTGTGTATATTTTCCATTTTCTTTTCTGTTCGAAGGAATACAAGGGCCCTAGAACACAGAGCCCGAGCCCAATAGAAAGAAGTATAATCCAAGCCCAATAGAAGAGGATGAGGAGCAATAGAAGATGATAACGATGGAGGAGGAGGTGAAATTCGTAGAGGATGAAGAGCAATAGAAATCACAGAGGAGTGCATTCATTAATTCTGTTCTTCCTTTAAATGTGTGTACTGATAGTTAACTTCTGTTTTTGGATGATCCATGGCTTAATTTTGCTGATGTGATCTACACGAAAGGAGAATTCATAAAATGATACCATACGGTCTGAGTTGAATAGCTGATGATGGTTCATGTTATTTGTCAACTTAGGCATCGTACCGACATGTGATCCCAAACTCTTTAACCCCAAAGAGGCCATGAAATTGGATATCTGATTGCCGTGGAAGTCCGGGTAGTTCATCTTCCAGCCTTAGGTTTAACTGTTTCAGATCAGAATTCTCAAATAGCATTCGGATTTCCTAAACAAGTGCCAAGTTGTATCTATTTTTCTATCTTCTTAATATAAATGTTTGTGAACATGGAGATTGCGCCCCTACAAGAACTACAACTACAATATGTTTTTGCAACAAACTCTCAAGGACATGTACATTAATTTGCAGGTGTGTGCATGCCAAACCTGAAGTAATATAATCTCCTTCCTAAATACACTGGACAACAATATATTAAACTGAATATAAGGTGATGTATACGTAAGAAAGGAGCAGAAGTCTCACCATCTTAGGTCAAATGCTGATGGGGCTTCTTTTTGTTTTGTTTGTTTTTTCTTTAACTTGAAGAAACAGGGACCATAATGCTTTCTTCATCATCAGAAGTACTTGCGCTTGCATAGCTAGTTTCGAACCTTTTTCTTCTATCAACAGCATCCTGCACCCTCTTGTTGAACTCTTCATCAGAGCCTACCAACATGTATCGCAGCTTGAAATTTACCCTATTTGCAACCATTATCTCGTACCGTGGAATTATCCTATCGTTCAGCGAATAACTAAAAAACCTGCAATTGTTTGTTCAATTCAAGTGTAAGCATATTGTAGGAGGACCAAAATAGTTGCAAGTAGTTAGAAGACTTCACTATGTGATAGCACAATATTATGTATACAAAAACTAGTTCTTGTTTGATGCTTACAAATATCTTATTTTCATCTACATGTATTGTATAAAGCGTCTCCACAGTCACATGTATGCTGCTTATAAAATAAATGCATATTTATGAATTTTTGTAATGCCTTCCATATGCTAACGAAAGGAATAGCATGGCAGTAAGTGGAAATCAGTTGTTGCCTGATTTGAGCCCTCTTCAAGCAAGATTTTAAAGGCTTAACTTCTGTACATACCACAGATAAGATCAAGGCTACCATTATATTATGTCAAGTCTTATATCTCTCCAATCTTGCAACTCATCATAAGACCATTTACTTCAAATAAGTTTGAATATCTCTGATAAAATATTTACCTAGGGAATTCAATAAGATCCTTAAGTGGTCGGACCATGACTCTTCTCAGGTATCTGTACTTGGGGCGGAGTGAATCAACATTGTATCGAAGCAACATTGGGAAGTCAGCAATCATCTCTCCTAGTGTTCGGAGACGAATACCCAATGATAGGAAGTACTTAACATTGCCATCTAGTTTCTTTGTGATACTGCAGCCAACTAGCTGTGGATCCAAAGCAATGACCTTTCCGATGTCTCCCTGAGTGACTCCAGCTTTAGTCATTAAAAATATGACCTGTAAAGTTTTTAGTGATTGAATCATTATGAATATTATGCCAGCAAACGCCTAAAACAACAGAAACATAATACAAGAAGTACACAAAATTAACAAATATAGTATCCATCAGCTTTTGCAGATTTATCCATAGAACATAATTTAATAGATAGTTGGTACTGCTAATTTCATACAATAACAATCTATCTCTTGGTTCTTGTGTCCAAGGTTAGTTTGAATTGAATGATAAACCATAATTCTAAAGTACCAATTTCATTCATAAGAAACTCCACATGGGACATGATAGAACTATGGTAGTGATAGCCAATTGGTGGCGATTCAGTAAAACCTTGATATCCAATTTTAAACCTAGAAACTTACATGACCTCTTGAGTTTCATCTTCAAATATGCTAGACTATCAAAAAATATAGATTAGAGTATTCAATTTTATCAATTTGAACCTAGCAAATTTCTTCTATTAAACTCATCGTGGCCATAAGAAATCTATTGATATCTAGAATATAAATTCATATATCAGCAACTTTTTGTTTGATCCATGCAAAAAAGAGGCAATGGATGCCGGAAGTTGAAGAGGGAAGAACTTTAATAAAACAATACAAATCCAAAATTCTCATATCAGTAATTAGCTGTTGACCATATGGAGCCCACACAAAAATTAGAAACAAAAGTGTGACAGTTGCCAAAAATTTTGAGGTCCTATGTATTTCCTACCACTGAACTTTATCAAAGGCAGCATCTGTAACTCATCCAACCATGTATGTCCCAACTACTTGGATCAGCTACATCGATCCACAGTGTCATATATAATTTTCCTTTTAGATAAGATGCAAAACTCTAGAAGCTCCTCTTCATCACAGATTCTTTGATCTATCAGTAATATCTTCATCACTATCCTCTTATTGTTGAGATTCAAGATGTCTAAAATCATAATCATATACATCCATCAGTTGATTCTTTCTATATTGTTAAAACTACATGTTTGTTTTCAGCCTTATTTTCTACTTATTTACAACTTTTAGTTTCTAAAAATTTTCTCCACAATTTAAGCTTCAAATTTAATCTAATTACACTATAATCAGTTAGCACAAAAGCATCTCAAATACATACACCAAGGGCATTTCTTTTGAATAACTAACCTAAAAAGACAAGGGACTCAACGGTCACACTTTACCTAGACCTACAACTATAGAAAAAATCAGTTGTACCACTCCTAATAGCTCTAAGACTAAGAAAAATGCTATCACACATTTTTTTAGACCTCGACATAATTTCTTTTCTTCTACAAAATCCACCAGAAACTTTATCATAAAACTTTTCTTGCCAATAAGAGGATACAGAAACTACTTTTTCTCTATATTTTTCCACTAGTTGTCTTACTAAATAAACAACACCTGTGGTTGGGGCTTCAGGCCATTAAATCAAACTGATCCTATATTTATCAAACTTTCATCTCTTATTCTCCTCTCAATAACTCTTTCCCAAATTTTCATAATATATCTTCATCCCCTCTACTTCAAACAATATTATATATTACCTTTACTAATTAGGCATCTTCTTAATTCTTAAAAATTGTTTGAATAACATAATTAACCAAAGTATAGCTTGATCTTCTAACCTCTTTCAATCTTCTATAGGAATGATATTCAAACTTACACTTCTAACTCCCTTTATTCTTTTTTAAGCTTCTTTAATCTCACTTCATCTATAAATTACCAACAAATTTATGATATTTAAATCTACTATAACTTTTAATTGCATGTTACATTATCATCAACAAGAACCTTCCGGTATTAATCTTTTATGTATCCAACATCCCTAATTATAAAAGAAAGGGCAGCCTGGTGAACGAAGTTCCCGTCATACGGGTCCCGGGGAAGGATTCATTGTACGCAGTCTTACCCTATTATTTGCAAGAGGTTGTTTCCAGGATTCAAACCCGTGACCTCTATGTTACATGACAATAATTTTACTGTTGGACCAATGCTCCGCATCCAACATCCCTAATTATGCCAAAAAATATATATATTCTTTTCTCAGCTAAGATACAGATAGAGATAAAGTTGACATAGTATAAACATCGTATATGTTAATCTTAAGATTATCATTGTCATTGTTAGATCTTAATGCGTAAGTCATGTTTATTTAACTATTTGAGATAGCTCTGCTAAAATCATGTCCAACACTTAGATAATCATAAATCATTCCAGTTATATCCCAGCTAAATGTGATTCAATCTTATCATGGCATAAATGTTTTCCCTCACAGAAAACAGAATGATCTATTAGGAAATTTTCAACATAATGAGGTAAAAAGTGAAAGGACAAACCACTGGCCGTATTTTCTTGTACAGGTTATATGTCAGGAAGGAAGGAAATCTCACTAGAACACCACCAATAGCTTCATTTCTGACTCCAATATCCTGTAGGAATCGTACCTGAACAATGATATAGAATATATAAATACCATATCTCAGATGACATGCCAAATAATACAAATACTGCTGTAATAGTTGCATGTGACGTTGTAGAAACAATGAGGAATATCAAAACGAACTGATTAAACCTTGGGAGCAATAGTTGTCTCCAGATCAATACAAAAAACGATTGGTTTAACCATCAGTACTCTCTTCATCCCATCACGTTGAACACCAAGGTAATACAAATACTTCACGAGGGGTTTCCACCTTTCCTCAATGCTGCAACCCATTAAGTGAGGCTTGAAAGCTAACAATCGCCCAATTTCCTCTGTGGTTAAGCCAAATTCCTTGAGATACTGAACCTGGAAAAAAATGACAGTATTACTTGTATTTTGATGTCAAAGTTGCTCTTTCTTAGAATGCCAATTTATCAAATTTCATTTCTTGAACTAACCAATACACTTAGGCTCCTTTTGGTACTGTTGTGAAAAATAAATCTGCTTTTACAGTGAAGTATCAAGTATGTTTATAGAACATCTGAATCAAACTTGGAAAAGCTACAAGGGAAAAACACTTATGATAAAATAATGGTGAAAAATCTGTTAAGCCAAAAGCAGCAAGCAATTTCAGCCTAGAGAAAGCAATTTCCAATTGCTGCAAGATGATTTACTCATTCAACTCCCCATAATGCGTTTTCATAGATATGTGTACACTTTTCCAAACTAAGCTTAAAGTAATTTGCATTTCTTCACCTTCTGCCAAAAACTTGATCTTTTGACAATGGTAATATTGTTTGTCGAATTGTTGTTCAAGAATTAACTGAAAATGAAATAGTAGTTCAAGGTTTCTTAGCATTTAACTAAAAATCACAGTATTTTGTGATCCCAAAAGATAAATCTATTATGCTATTCAGTATTAAAAAAGAAATAGAAAAGATCCTTTATATATACAGTCATAAGTTCAAAAATAAAAGCATTTTACACAAGATAAAAAGTAAATTTATCATGTCACCGATTACCCAGCAGTAATTAGCAAAAAAGAGTAATGATAATTGGCAATTCTTCCATAATTTGAAATGGCAGGAAAATTTTGACATCATCACCCAAAAAAAAAAAATTAAAGAACTATTAAGAATACTCACGAAGCATAAACACCTTACTAGCCATTTCTTCTAAACTGAAATATCCAAGAGCCCTGGGATAATCATAGACCATTGTACCAAAGTCATTCTCATTCATCCCCGTGTCCAAATAAAATTTAGCTCTCAACTCCAACTCCTCCATGCTTAAACTCAAAATCTGGGGGCAACGACTAACAACAAAGCCCATCCAATCCTTTCTCACTCCGTTTCTCTCTAGATAACTTACAATCTCCTTCAGTTCATCCAAACTGCGCTCCAAAATGCAACCTGCCTTCAGAAGAACATATCCCAGAGATTCCCCCTTCACGTGAATTGACTTCAACCATGCACATATTCGCCTCACCAACTGGAGATCACCAGAACACTTGCAAATTATTTTCCCAATTTTGGGGAATGTCATGTGATTGTGTTTCAACCACCTACAACATATAGAACCTAATCAGATTTGATGAACTGGAAAAGGATTATGGAAAAATAAGATCTTTAAAAAAATATGTTCGATTTATCCTACAATAGTCATCCTAGAGAAAATAGGTAGCAAAAGATGCTCACTTGACAAGAGCAACGACTCCAGAGCTCTGAATGTAGCTCTTAGCACGAGCATTGAATGACAAGTGGGCAAACTCCGGCATCAGTTTCAAGGCTGCAGCTCCAATCACAATCCGGTCTATAAATTCCGGCATCGACGAGACAATCTTAGCGGAGTAGTTGATCCTGAGCCTTCCAGCTCTTAGGGCGTCCTTCAGCGTCTCCGAGGCAACCCCTCGACGGACCTGGAGGGCTCGTTTGAGAGCCAAATCATCGCTGTCGAGGAGCAAGCGCCTGAGGACAGCGGGAGGAGGGTCAGCACTCTCTGCCCGGGCAAAGTCGATGGAGCCAGGGAATCGGGGGACCCTCCGCGTGACGAGAGAATACTCTTCGATAACCTTCTTCCGCGTGATTTCATCTTCGTCTTCTTCCCGTCGCCCTCCGTGGCCAATAGGAATTACTGCGTCTTCGGGGAAGACGACAAGGGCGTTCTGGCGGCGGGAGAGGTCGGAAGCGCCATGGGGACTGAAGTTCCGAGGGCGATTGGGGTCGTGGGCCGCGCGGAGGTAGGAGCGGAGAGGGCGATAGCGGGACGGGTCGGACCGCCGCAGGTGAAGAAGGGGTTTAGGGTTTGGGATGGGAGGGAAGAAGATGGTAACACGGTGGGGGTGGCAATGGCACTGCATCACGCGGCACGGTTACCGATGTCATCCTCCATCCTGCGCCAACGACAGACAAGTAGAAGATGAGGAGAATCCCAATCCACCCTTATCTGTAAACTTTTATATAATAAAATTAAACTTCACTATTATGTCATATGGTCCCATGGTCTAGTGGTTAGGACATTGGACTCTGAATCCAGTAACCCGAGTTCAAATCTCGGTGCGACCTTCTTTTTTACTGATAAATTTTTGACTGTTGTCCATTTCAGAATATTCTTTGCCCTCGAGCACCCTCCGAGTTTACCTTTTGATGAATCCTCTAGTCTAATTTCTTCTTCATGAACGTAAGACACCTCTAATTGTGGATCTTCTAAACGACGAGTCCTTCCTACCGCAATCTTCCAAATGAGAAATTCAATCCTTTTAACGACCAACTAATTTAATATATCCATAAGTCGTATAGTCGATTTAAAGTTTTTATTCCTAAATTGAATTTAGAGTCTAATCTACTGTATACTAATTAAAGGGTAGATGTTATAATATGTAGCAACTATCTCTTTGTTAGCTGATTACAACTGTATGATGACAATTGTTATTTTTGATCAATTGAGGGTGAAGATATGAAATTTCAAATTATAAAAAAAAAAATACAAAATCCAAGAGATCTGAATATGATTATGATTAACCACGTGTACCTATTACTAACATCTATAATAATATTATTATCTTATATTAATTTTGATTAATTAAGGATTAAAATATTAATAAAATAAATATTCAAGAATTCATATGCCTCATCAAAAATAAAATTAACATTATCTTAATATGATCCGCTATGTAGCAACTAACCCCTAGCTACTATAATGTTAATATGTAATAGTTATTTGGTAGCTGGTATAATGTGTAATAACTATTTGTTATAATGTATCATTGTTTTATGATAAGA
>JBAMIB010212307.1:0-12440 GCA_037177415.1 Kaempferia rotunda
CATGAGGAGTTTCACAAAGAGTCATTAATTGAATTAATGACTCTTAATGTCAAATGATTAGATGAGTACAAAAGGAGTTTTTGGATTCATTTTTTCATTAAGTGAATTTTTTCTTCCTTAGTCTTCTTCTTCCTCTCCCCTTTCTTGGCCGAAATTCATCCTTAAGGTTGCTAGTACAACCTTAAGTGGCTGTCTTCTCCAAACCTTGTTCGTGTGGATACCGTAGAGGTTCGAACATTTGATCGCACTAAGATCCAAGAAGACTAAGCTGTCGGGATTACGAAGGGCACGCAACAAAGGTAATATTCTATGTGATAGATTAGTTAACAAACTTGTATATGAGTTTCCTTCGCCTGGATCTTCTGGAGAGGATCTAGTTGTTTATGTTTTCCGCTGGGCTTTTCACGTGTTTAGCGCACTAGATCCATACATATATACATTATTATACCTTAGGCCTCTTTTGGTTCCTTTAAAACAAAAAAACAAGACTTAGACAACATATCTCTCTAATTTGTATGATGGATTCATCTTTTGAGCTAATGTATCATAAACATAGGTTCCTTGGATTTGATAATATGTAAAAAAAAAAAATGAAAATTGCTATGTCTCATGGATTTGATAAATTTAAACTTATTGTTCGGATCTCAATTCATTGATATCATGCAGGTATCTGTAAGATCATTTCACCATTAAGTGTTTCAGTTCCTGCTGGTGTTGTCTTGATGAAAGAGCTAGCTGGGTTTAAGTTTACTACTAAGGTGCAGCCTCTTCGTCTTGCTGAGTGGGCCGCAGATGACATGGTCACCTTCTACATGAGTGGAAGGTCAGTAGTCTAATCATATTGGGTTCCTCAATTTTTCTGTCTTGCATGTATGATAATGGTTGATGAATTTCAGGAAGTATACATTTCGGGATTTTGAGAAAATGGCAAACAAGGAATTTTCTCGAAAATTTTCTAGTACTGGATGTCTCCCAGCTAAGTTTATTGAAGAGCAATTTTGGCATGAAATTGCATTTGGCAAAACAGATATGGTTGAGTATGCTTGTGATATTGACGGAAGTGCCTTCTCGTCATCACCTAAAGATCAACTTGGACAGAGCAATTGGAACTTGAAG
The DNA here is from genome assembly GCA_037177415.1 of Kaempferia rotunda. Lineage (NCBI taxonomy): Eukaryota > Viridiplantae > Streptophyta > Magnoliopsida > Zingiberales > Zingiberaceae > Kaempferia > Kaempferia rotunda. The sequence continues at coordinate 1,117 of JBAMIB010212307.1, forward strand.
GTGTTGATCTATCTCGCCCTTTTATGTAGACATCTAATCCAATCATGACTTTAAACTGAATCTGTCAGGATACATTACTTGTGTAATCTGGATTTGCTCAACCAATTACCTTATTATATTCTTCACTTCCAGAAAATTTCACGGCTATCAAAGTCTATTCTGCGACATCTCGCGGCTCCTATTCCAGTAAGCATTTACCTTTTATTGCAGTTTGTTTCTTCTCTGCGCTCTTAGTTTCTTAAACTGTTTCTGGTCCATGATAGGGTGTAACAGATCCCATGCTTTACGTTGGGATGCTTTTCAGTATGTTTGCTTGGCATATAGAAGATCACTATCTGTATAGGTAGCGGAATTGTGCTACCCATGCTAGTTTTTTGTTTGTTTCTTATCAAATCAATAGTTCTATGACTTATGCTGTGGTCTATTCTATTCTTCCAGTGTTAGTTATCATCATTGCGGAGCTTCCAAAACATGGTACGGTATCCCTGGCCATGCTGCTCCAGACTTTGAAAAAGTGGCCCAGAATCATGTATATGATTCTGATATTTTGCAGAGTGACAGAGAAGATGCTGCTTTTGATGTACTTCTTAGGAAGACGACTATGTTTCCACCAATTATTCTACTAGAACGGAATGTTCCTGTTTATAAAGCTGTACAGAAACCTGGAGAATACATTATCACCTTTCCTAGAGCTTATCACAGTGGATTCAGTCACGGTGAGGAGCTTGTCCCTTTCTCCATTTTGGGTCTCCTTTTTATATTTACACTCTTCTTCTGTATGCCATTATTATTATCAAAGAATCATTGAAGTATATTCTTTCCCCCTTTTTTCCGTCTCTAGGTTTCAATTGTGGTGAAGCAGTGAACTTTGCAATTGGTGATTGGTTTCCTTTTGGTAATATGGCTAGCCAACGATATGCACTTCTCAATCGAATGCCATTGCTCCCTCATGAAGAACTTCTATGTAGGGAGGCACAATTTCTTTCCAACAGATTGTCAACTTCATATCCCAAAAGCCATGTCCCTTCAACTGAAGAATCCACATCCCAGCAAAGTGTCAAACTTTCTTTTATATACTTAATGCGGTTCCAGCACTTTGGCCGGTGGACACTGATGAAATTAGGATCCCGCACATGCGTTAAGTTACAGAATGTATCGTGTAGCATATGCAGGCGGGACTGCTATGTTTCTCATGTTATATGTAATTGCAGCAATGATCCTATTTGTTTACGCCACGGTATGATATTGATCCGAGAAGAAAACTTGATGTTATTTTCTATGGTATATTACAGTATAATTTATTCATCTAAACATTTTTTTGTCAAGAGAGAGAGCTCAGAAGCTGTTGTTGCAACAACAACCGCATAGTATATACGAGGGGAGACATTCTGGAATTGGAAGCCCTAGCAAGAACTTTTGAACAGGAAAATGCTATATCTATGGAAATTCAAAGTCTGAATCAGCAAGACGACCACCGTTATTTATGGTCACGGTCATTCTATGGCACTGAAGAGGATGGATACTTTCCTTATTGTGATATAAAAGTAGACGGTACATGTTAAATTAATATTCAAAAAATATATTCCATCAACCCACACAGTTTGTGCCAATTTGAAGCAATGAATCTAAATTTCCATGCAGTTAACTATCAATCAGCTTCTCCTGATACTTCTGCTATCCATGATGATGATGATTCTGACTCTGGAATATTCAGAGTCAAGCGCCGTCCTTCAAATAAATCACAGAAAAGATCCATCGGTGATACATTTTGCTCAGGTTACCAGGGACACCAGGTTCGCGTTATTTTTTTTATATTTGATTCCTTTTTTCTTCATCAGTTTCACATGAAACACAATCGATGCAGTAAGTTAATCTGCTCCTTCCTCGGGTTGCCGTTGTTAATTTCTGTGTTTCCTACGAGGAAGAAGACAGAATGAAATAAGATATTGGAATTTGGAAAGATTTCTCCACCACTCTTTTAAAGTGTAACATATCTAGCTATACATACCATTTTGGTTGTTATTATTGTCATGCTGTCTCCTTTGTACCTTTATCGTTTACGTAAGACATTTATGTAACAACTTTTCCCTGCAGTGCATATTAAAATTTTTTGTTTAGATTCTTATGATCGTAGTAGAAGAAACCTCAAAACAAGCAATCACAGTCTTAGAAGTGCAAGTCGTGCTATGAAATTAAATGAAAGAAATCTTCCAAAGTGATGGTTTTCACTAGTCTGACCTTTCTTTCTATTACAAGTGTTGATTTTAAGTCAGCTAGTCATGTAAGAACAAATTATTCTTTGTTCGTGTTTAGAATTTACCTTGCCCTTTTTTTTAACGTTTTCCCATCGTCCTATAAGTTTTTAGGTTAGTTTTGTGGGGACAATTCTTGTACATGTGTGTGTGGGGATGATTTAAAGTTGGTAGAAAATGAATGAATTTGTTTTTTAAGCAATCTAATTGCCTCTATGTTCTCTGTTACATGATCAACTTTCTGCTTTTGATTACTTGCTGTGCTATTCTGACCCACAATTCAGTTTTTCATAGTCTCTTGTTTTCCCAAGTTAAAAGTTGCAGTTTGCATGGACATTTGAACTTGCAGGGGTTTCAACGGTTGAAGAAGCTTTGCCCAACAGTAAGACAACTCCCTGCAGTTCCATCGGGATATAATCGATCGATAACAGTAGATGATCCTACATCAGCCAGTCATGTAACAAAACACAAGCCTTCTTCAGGCCAGGCTTCTCGTGGATTGGTGCTAGCAGAATCCTCCAAATTCATTAGTGATTACTCATCACTTCACATCACAAAATTGAAGCTGAAACTGAACCAAAACAATGAACTTCGCACACCACGTTTGAAAGTTAGAATGTCACCTGCTGCCAATGGAGCCAGTAGCAAAGACACCGCTACCAGCCGTGTGCCTTATGAAGTGTCGCAGCGAAGAAAGCCCTAGCTAAACCAATGCAGTAACAAGTTCAGACCTAGAGCATATCTAACCTCAGATTCTAATCAAAGCTTCTGCTCCAGCAAAGAGAGCAAATAGTCAACCAACATATGAATCGACTAACACCCTGGAGCAAGATCAATTCACATGATTGAATTTTTTTGTGCAGACCTCCAAAGGAAGGTGATGGCACGATTGATTTTGATTATTCTCAACCACAAAATTGTATTTTGTGTCGAGTCAAAAACTATCATTCGCTAATATTCCCATTTACTTTTATTCTTTTTATGTGACTTAGCAGTCCCCAGGATAAATCTGTACCTGTGTAATTTTTTGTTGATAGAGTCGCTGAACATTATTGATAAATCAAGATTTTTGATAGCCGGATTGATTTTCGATTTCAAAAAGCTAACGAATGGATCAAGTATTTAAAGACTCCAATGGATACCCCAATAAAACTATTGTAGCGTGTTGACATGGGAGTCAAAATTCAGCTGGTGCTCCGAAGAAACTGATCTATTTTGATGCATATGTGCGCTGTGAATAGGCATAGAGAAAATTTGTTATGAATATGAGACAGATATAAGATGCATGTAAGTGCTGCTGGTGGAGGGTTGATTTTGTCTATGAAAGAAAACCTATTATTACCTATCACTGCCCATCGGCTTGAGAAGTTCTACCAGTGGGCACCTGAAAGCAACCATTCAAACTCACAAAATATTGAACATGCTCATTGTAGCACGAAAAAGTATTGTCATTCTACGACAAGGGCAGTAAAGCAGATGGAAAGAAAACAAACTGGGACAATTGAGAGAAGACCAGAACGCACGGGGTAGTTGCCATTGTTCATAGCAGACCACAACATAAAATTCCTTACGGTAAACATGTTACAGTAATGATGCACAGGACTACCGATACATGGTTCAAACAAGTGTTTGCGATAGCTTGCGAAAAGAAAAGCCGGAATTTATTACATCATGATCCATCTTGAGACGGTGGTTGCAACTTTCGAGCCCAGGATCTGTCTTTAGCCATAGGTGGTAGCTGCAGATTAGACACAGAAAAGCAAGTTGAATTAGATCGAGTATTGTAAAATGGAAGTGGCAGTTTTAGCTACTCTTTCGTTAGTTTTGATAAAAGTGTTTGATGGCATTCCCGGAAATATCATTTACCATGGCAATTGGAGAAAGAGACATCAAAGAACGAGGTAAACTAAAATTTTTACAGACATTAATTTTATTTTAGACCTGAATTGCTATAAATGTTATCGATTTAATACGACACTTATTTGGAAATTAGAGTTTTATAAGGACTTGAACAACATCATCAGTGACCGTACTCAGAATTTTCTGCACTACATGACTCCATAAAAAGAACCAGATACCCATCCTCGAATATCTGGTTTACAATTTTGGGTGGCTGTCGCAAAGGATTCATAGTGCTTAAGCTAATTAAAGTCAGATCTATTCCAACACAAAGTCAACATACATGCACACTTATATATTTAGGTGCATGCAAGTAGTAATCTAGGGAACACTGAAAAGAAACCACAAAGATATTGCCATAAAGGAAACACTTGGTTCCATAGAAACCCAAAAAAAATAACTTGCAGATTTGTCATTTTCTAAAGGATGAATAATTTCAGTTTTCCTATTCATGTAACTAATGTCCAACTGTGTCTCTTGTAGTGGCAGATCAAGACAATTAAGTTTGGGAAAATTATAAAACCAATCTAGAGCACAAATGGAAGCATGAACATTAACAATGGCAAAAAAAAAAAAATTTCTTATCAGGATAAATACATTGCATCATATTGATATTGCATCATATTGATAGACAGATTAAATCCCTAATTTCAAGCTCGAGAGATGCTTGAGATTCAAGCAAGCCTCAAAGCTTGGCATGTCCCAAACTTATCAATCCAGACCACTCTGATGATCATATATATATAATCTATGTATGTATATATCCATATGACTATCAAGAAATAAGAATGGTTTATTTGCCTATTAAAAAAATGTTACCATTGGATAAAATGAAAATGAACCAATTTGGATAAAAATAAATGAGAAAGTGGGCAAACCAAAATATAAATGATTCAATCAGTTTAAGCTTCAATAAAGAGAACAATTTAAATCCGGGATACCAACAGTTGTAGTGCAGTGCTTCAAAGGGCAGCCCGGTGAACAAGCTCCCGCCAATGCGGGGTCCAGGGAAGGGTCGGAAGTCTATTGTGCGCAGTCTTACCTTGCATTTTTGCAAGAGGCTGTTTCTGTGACTCGAACCCAATGTCACATGGCAGCAACTTTACTGTTGCGCCAAGCGCCAAGGCTCCCCTTCATGTTGCAGTGCTTCAATAAAGAGAAAATGCCTAACCTTGTGTTGCAGTCTCACAATAGTTGAAACCAATAATTTGTCTCCAATTATCAGCCTTAGCTTTTTAACCAAGTCAATTCGGCTTATCTTTCTCTTCTGAAGAAAGCAGAAGAAACAAAATTACATATCAAACTTGAGTAAATTAAGAACAAATATCCTTGTCAACTGACTACCATCAGACCTTAAAATCATCATAATGTGTGTGAACTAAATCCATGTCTTTAGGAGGCACTTTTGTTGATATTGCTGCAAATAGCATTGAGAAAGGCATCCATGGTGAGGTTGGACCTTTTGGAATTCTGCCCGCCACTGGAACCTGAGATTGATTTCCAAAATCTGGAGCTGATTGGAAAGCCTTGTCCTGAAGTTCAAAGAAATAATAACCAATCCGAATAAGTAGCAACGTAAGTACTAGCAAAAAGAGAGAAAAAGTGGCAACATGACTAAAATATGGAATCTGGTTGGGTCATTAATCACATTCTAATTCATCTTGATATAGTATCATTTGTTACTGCAAGTGCCCCAAAAAATATGATCTAGAAAAACATAAAATAGATTTCCACCATCCTCAAAACTAGCAAACAGATAAATATAAATAGCCAATTTGAATATACAGGTGAAAAGATACAGACACAAGTTCAATATACGTCTATAGTTTTAGAATATGTTTTCATAACCCAATAAAGAATAATTAATTAACTAATTCTTCTAGCTCCTACTTATTAGATAAAAAACATCTATCACATTGTACTTAGAATTAGAGATCATATAGACTGTAATAGATAAAGGTTGATGCCTGCACCTCGACAATCAAAAGAAGACAAGTAGCAATTATAGCATTATGCTATAAGCATAAACAATGGATTTTACAAAGAAGTAACAATTAGTATTCATCTATTATCCTAAATTATATTCCATATACAAATTAGATATGTCGAAGTACCATGTGAAAGTCAACAATCAACAAAAACAAAATTTCCTGTGCAGCATCTATAAAGTATGAACATATGTATAAACGATGGATGTCACAACAAAGTAACCAATATTGACAATAACATACAGTGATACAGATATAATATAGATGTCATAAAATGTGTAATTATCCACGTGATCATGTATAAAAATTCCTCAACAACGATCTTCTACTAAACATCCAACGATCTTCTACTAAACATCCTAGATAATCATTGAGAGAGGTACCTGTAATAAGCAGTCGGATGAACTAGAATTCTGGATGGCAAAAGCATGAGATTCACTTTCTTTCCAATTCAAAAATGCTGAAATCACATTAACATTCAAACATTACAGGTTCACCAAAAGAAGGAAGAAGGTCAAGGAAAGATATTTCACAATCATTTACTAGTTATGTGAATACCTTTAAGTTTGTCGGTCATTTTAAATGTCACTATATATTCTGCATAGATATGGGTATTCATATTAGTATCCCATATGATATAATGCTTTGGCTTGTGAAGATTATCTATGCCAGTGTCAAAATGATCATTAGTGGAAAGAGACTGTTCAGATCCAGGGTGAATGAGTTCCACGTTCCCCATAATTATGCGGCACAACATAAGATGGATAACACCATTTTCATCGGCATCAGCATAACTAGCACTGTAGACAGCATACACAAGTGAGCTATTGTTCAAAATGGTCTATTATTAAAGAAAAAAACAAAATACAGGAAGCACTTGGTGATACGCCTAAGAAACAGTTGGCAGCTTTTACAAAGAGAAATTAGTGTTAATCCTCAAGATGAATAAACATGAAGATGTAGTTGCATATGAAGCCTTACCAGATATCAGAGCAATTTGCAGGGGTAAGATGAAGTCCATTTCCATAAAGTCGTTTCTGCACAGGTTGCTTCAGAACCCCAGACGACATCATCTCGTCCACAGCATCCTTGGAGGAGGCAAGCCATGCGTAACGGACATTTGCATTGCCACGAATCTTTTTTGTGGTTTCGACATGTGCTTTGAAGAGGTTAAATCGAACTTGACCTAAAACATTTGTCAATGGAGTCCTATAGATTTCAACAATGTCTTTTTCATCAATTAATTTGCCTAATCCTTGTAGTAACATTTCCTGCACAGCTCTATTAAGTTGATGCACACCGACAGGTACCTGAAGATGAGTTCCAAAATCAGGGGTATCTACATGTAAAGCACAACCCATTTCATTTTCACCCACTGCTTCAGCAAAATTATCCTGGTAAGTGGCAGAAATTTGTTCACTTTTAACCCGCTTGAAATTTTGCAAAACTTCATCATCAGCAACTGAACTTGAGCTTTCAGCTGCACTAATGGACATATTGAGATTAAAATTTTTTACATGTGCTTCATTTGGTTTAGAACAAGTATGAGCAAGATCTTCTTTGCTAGTTTTATGGCACCTATTTGAGGTATACTGGTTAGTGTATAATTCTGGGAAACAGCATTTTCCACACTCGTCAATCCAAGCTATAGGTTTCGTCAAACCAGTTTGCAGGTTGATATAAACCAAGTGAATGAAATCTAACAAAATTTGCTGGCTCTCGTACTTTGCTTCAGTAATTGTCTTCTTCAATTTGAAATTTTCCTTAACCAAATTAATGACTTTTGTTGGAAAATCTTTCCATTCATCATTCTCATAAAGCAGCACACGCTGTGGTAACGCACTTTTGGTGAAATTGCAATAACTTTTAAGAATATGATTGCCTAGGTAGCAGCATATGCTAGCTTTGCTCTCAGATGTCATGCAAGCTCTTGCAGAGAATTGGCCTGCAATAGGCTCATGCATTGATGGGCCATGGCCATCAGCATTGAAAGCAACAGAAGAATCTCTCTTCCTCTTGAGATCATGCCTTTTCCCTTTAACCAATACCTTTCCGTTCTTGTGTTCCATTTTTACTGACAGAAATAGCAGCAAACACCTGACTAATACTCTCTGGTGTACTTGTATCCACGTAGTCTGTTTCGCAGTTTAATTAACAGAAATTTTACAACTTCTGACCAAGACCGGGACTAAAAATCTCATCATCGAAGCTAGTGAAGTCAGCAGAGTTGTCATCAGAGGCTACCCTGCAATCCACAACATTTATCTTATTATTATTATGCTTTACATTAATAAGGCATCAAAAGTTAAATGAAACTGCATAAATAAAAATATTTAAAATAATGTTATGCCTCAGCAGCAACCAAAGTAGCTGTAAAGATGAAAGCAATCTAGTTTTACATGATAAAAATATCAAATAACTAGGGGATCACAAAAAATCTGCATACAGCCAAATTCTTCTCCAACTTTAAGATCTCAACACCATGCCCCAATAGGGAAAAAAAAATGCTCTAATCTATAATTATCAGTTCATAACACGATCTAAAGACAGCTAGATGTGGCATAAATTGCCGCCCTCAAAGATATACAGCCTCTAGCTTCTCACAAGTTTCAACAGATCTGAGTATTGTCGAATTCACGTGCACAGCAAGTGATAGAGAATTAAAACAATTCATATCTTAATCAAACACATCTTCCTACCATGTATGAGGCAGCAGCTAGAAACGTCAGAAAAAACAGAGGTTAAACTCAAAATCATAAATACAAATGGATTGAGACCCGCCTCTAGATAGAAATTTAGCATACAACATGGTGGAAGTTCATTCTTTATCTCCACCAAAAAACAATTAAACTTGAAGCAACAAAAAACACAAATCCGATAAGTACTTGCATACGTATAAAATTAAAAAGAATTAAAGAAAAAAGAAAGAATCCTAAAATATTGAAATTCAATCAAACAAAAAGTAAGATAAACAAAATAACTTTTCCAAGAAAGGTAGAAAATAACGATAACGAGAGAAATAGAACAGATGATACTAAAATAAACCAAAAAGTTAAGCAATTCGGGCGATCAAGGATCATTCGTGTGAATTTCCCAATAAAAATTGACCTCTCGAGCAGCATGCATCAAGATCATAATACTAATATTCAATTCCTCGCCAGATCACTGTATTTCAGCCGGCTTCCAACCAGATCGTAGCTTTTCCCTTGCAAATAGCCTCAAGAAATTAACTCTAACTCATGCATCCACGTGACTCTCAACAGTATCCGAATCGATTTGTCAAAATCCAAAGTCGCAGGATCAACCACGAATAGAGCACAGAACGGCAGCGATTCGAATCCCCTTCCCCAAACCAAAAAATAAAAACCACAAATTGAAGAAACAGACCTACGAGGAGGATCGATACCAGGACAGGCAAAAAAGATAAACAGTCAGGTGGCACATCTTCGGCGGCAGAAGGGCTCTCTCTCGCATCCGATCTCGAAGGCGGCGTGTGGCTTCAGGGTTCCAGCCCTTCTCGATTTGGGAGAAATCGAAGAGAGATGACCGAGCGCGTGACGTCGACGGAGATCGCGTTCATATATCGGACGGTCGACGGTCGGCCCCCTCTTTCTTGCGCCCAACGCAAGCGAACTTTACCACGCCGACGTACCGCCATCGGACGGCTCGGATCGATTCGATAAAGGTCAGAAAGGCCCGAGATTGAGCACGGACCGTTGATAGGTTCCATATTCTGGAGCCAGGCAGGATATCTTCCACGGTCATGCAGCGTTGTCGACTATACAAAACCATCCACGATCGGCCACGTGTCTGGTTGGAAAATGACCTAAACCGACTATTGACCGTGTGAAACAGGTGGGGAAGACTCCTACCAGATCGTAACCGACTTATATTTGGGCCGGCCCATTTATCGCCTATTCAAGACCATGTTCAGCGGCCCATATCTGCCGCTTAACTAACTCTCACTATTCAGACATCTGTTCTTTATACCTAACGATATACCCAACCTTCCATTGGAAGAGCTAGATGGCCCCACCTGAAGTCACCGTTGCCGTACAGAATAAGCCGATCAAATATGATAGGAAAGTGAGCTTTGCGACGAAGTCTTCCAACTCCACGGCGGAAAGAAAGAGACGCCGCGTCGGAAGAGAGGAAGGAGAAGTAACGACGTCTACCGTCTTCTCCTTGCTCCCGACTTCTTTGTGCATTTGCGTTGCCGCTCGATCTCCAGGTAAGTTGTGTTTGTTTCGGCAGATCTGGTTTGCTGCTTTAATTTCCAGCGAGCAAACATTCGGATCGTTTGAACTACCGGAGCTTCTGTTGATATTAGTTCGCTCCTTCCGGAGGGTTCGAAAGGACTGATTTTTATTGGGTTTGTTTTTGTTAATCGACCTCTCCGCATGGCATGCGATTTGTGGGTTTTGATCTCGAGTCTGTGGGTTCTCGTCCCTTTAGAATCTTGATTGCTTGCTTATTAAAGATTAAGTTTTCCCCACGAAATCAGCATTTTAATGCCTCATAAATCCTAGATGATGTGCGTGCAAGTGGTAAATGCCGCTATACTCTTTCCATTTGTTGTTCGTGTTTATTATTTTGGCTCTTTACTTCCGTGTACATAAGGGAATCCTTCAAGTCAAATCATAGTGGCGTCACGTAAAATTTGTGACATTAAAATGGATCCGGATTCCTTCCTTTTTTTTATATCATGGATATCGCGAATTTGTTCTTTCTTCGTGAATAAGTTTGTTTTTTTTTTGTTGGTCTTTTTCCCCCGCTTTATTCTCCAAGTACTCAATGCATATTGGAAATTTTCTTGTATTAAACGATTGGACTACAAAAATCGTTAAGTTGATTAGGGTAACTTTTGATTTTGATTTTATTTGCAAATCGGTAGGTAAATGTTTTATTTCTGTGTCAGTCAATTTTTAGTGTCTCTTTATTGTTGTGTGAAGCTAAGAATGTATCACCTCAAGTTCTCTGTTGCCTTTGTTTTAATCCTAGGTTTCAATCACTGACTTTTAAGTTTAGTTTGGAGTACCAAAATGAGTGACAATTTGATGGATAAAGTCAGTTCCTTTGGTGAACGTTTGAAAATTGGTGGTGCTGAGGTGAGCAGGAAAATGAAAGACAGCATGAGCTCCATGAGTTTCAAGATGAAGGAGTTATTCCAAGGTCAGAACCAAGC
>JBAMIB010212411.1:0-12438 GCA_037177415.1 Kaempferia rotunda
TATATATACACGCACACATACACACACACATCCACTACATTGTCTATTTTATACCCATTGAGTCTTTTGGACTCATAACCCTATTTGTATTTTTCTTCCCAGGTAGCAGATACATGATATGTGGAGCCCCCTGGAGATTATGTTCACCAGTCGCATGTCACATAAAGTGTCTTCTTCCATTATTGCTTTTATTTGTTTAATTGATTTCCGGACTTGTTCATGTATTATATAACTTGCTTGTGAATTTTTGGACTTGTAGTGTCCTTTGATTTGGTTATGTACTTGTTGAGGTAAGTCGTACTGTACACAGTCTAGTTTGTTATTCTTGTGTGGTTGTGTTTGTACCAGCCGTGTAGGTTGTGTACTATTATTATATTCAACTATGTTTGTTATGTCTAGCTGTGTGAGATGTAGTATGTTGTGTGTTTGTTTCCAACCATGTGGGTTGTGGTTATAATTTTTGCATAGCCTTGTTGCAATGTATCCAGAATTTATATTTTGTCATAAGGGGGAGATGTTATCCTATTTTTGTCGGACATGTAGACCTCTAAGGCATGACAATTTATTGATACCATAGTCACATGTTTACTATGCCTATTTTTGGTGTTTCAGATTTCATTGTTGGTTTTCTCGATGTGACTTTTTAAGTTTTGGGATTTGGCAATGACATGACATCTCCAAGCTATAGGAAAATAAGGTGTATTTCTGGTGATTATCTTATCTTCTGTGTTTACTATCTTTATTAGGTTATGGTTAGACACTCTCCAATTTAGTTGGATTGTATATCTGTTTCTATACTTAGTAGGTATTCACTGACTTGGTGTAGCATGATGACACTTAGTCAATCACCCCTACTTGCAATTGTGGTTGAGGTTGATCATGGGAGCAACTAATTGACACATTGAGGACTCAACCTTGATGAAGAAAATGTTGTTTCTCTTCTAGCGATGACTGACACCGAGTTGGAAAGCGAGTGTCAAATATGTCAATAACCTAATAGAGATCAGGGATCACAGTCTCAAAAAATACCACCAACCAACTCAACCCTAGCTACTACCAGCCGGGTGAAAGATAGAGTTGTATGCTCTTATTAGCTCGGTCAGTAGAAGACTGATTTACCTTTATTAGTTTGGTCAATAGAGGATCAATTTACCTTGGTTGAGTTGGTCAGTAGAGGAAATTTACTCTTATTGGCTCAGTCAGGAGAAAACTGATATACTCTTGTTAACTTGGTTAGTAGATGATCGATTTACTCTGTTTCATAGAGTTTCTGACCTTTGAGTTGCTTGTGCCTGGTTAGATAACCTAGAAGATATATTTAAGTATATGACTTGCACAAACATAGGAAAGATTGATTTAGCTGCATACCTTCTATGGGATTAAACTGTTACTTGGTGGAAAATGCAGAGGATGATTTTCGGGGAACAAAACATCTCTTGCTGATGATTTCAAGATGCTCTAGAGAGATAGTACTTCTCTACCTCCTTTGGTATAGCTCATTGTCAGGAGTTCTTGAACATTAAGAGGAGGAATCAAATCTTAATGGGTTATAAGGCAATGACTAGTCGACTCGCCTAACACTATTCGATGGGAGATTTTGACTCATGGATAGATTGTATACAGTTAGATAGCCTTGATGGTATATGGAGATATATGACCCATATTAATGTAGAGAAGGTTATGTTAGTTGCTTAACACCTATGAAATCTAACCGTTATTGAGTTGGAAATTTCAGATGATGATATTCGACTGGCTATTTAGTGATAGGGCTCCTCTACCATTGTGTGCACAACTCATCACTAGAGGCTCCTGCACTTTAAGTAGAGCAAGTGCAGTGTGATGGTTTATAAGACAATGATTAGTCAACTCAACTATAGCATTGTCTCCATCAAGTAGCTCAATATCTTGACTATATGATCATTTACCCTAGGTCTTGAAGTCTATATTTCATATCAGAGTGTTCACCTTTTGTTAACGGTTGTCGGAGGACATGTATGTACATGATTATGAGAGTTGTAGTGATATCATCTTAATGGATAGACTCTAAGTAAAGAGGTTAGTGACCCTTTGGATTTTGGATTATCATTTCCTTTATTGTGGATATTTGAGTACTTAAAAAGATGAGATTTAATAAGGATAGTACATCATTCCATTCAAAAATTTGTATGGTTTGAGAATATCTAGATATGTTTCTAGATGAACTCCTTAACTTTCCACCTAAAAGTCAAGTGAAGTTCGTGATTGAGTTATTTTTTAGTTCAACATAGAAATGCAATTTTGACATATGGTGGATATCTTTAAATTTGTTGTATGTGGGTGTTAAAGGATGGATGATTTCCTTGTTACTCTATTATTGCTCTGTTGCTATCAAGTTTGATTGATGTTGAGGATGATTTGGGAGTGGTGGATATTGTGAAATCATATATTACGTGATATGTTGATTTTTGATGGTCTATTAGTGGATATTTGACTTGATGGTCTATTATTAAGTATTTATCTTTGATAGTTACATGGAGAGTATCACATGTTTGATATATATGGATTTGGTGATTTATAGTTGGTGATCAAATTATAAACACGCTGCTAGTAATTTTACGGTTGAGTATGCCCGATGTATGGACATTATAAGTACTTAGTAATGTCATTTGGGCATACCAATACTCCAGATATTTTCATGGACTTCATGAACAGGGTATTCCTTGAGTACTTGGATTAGTTGATATTGTTTTCATTGATGATATTTTGATATATTTCTGATCCAAGGTGGATCACGAATAATATCTTGGCATAGTTTTAAAAAGGCTTCGACAAGAACATCTCTATATGAAGTTCAGTAAATGCGCAATCAAGCTATATTTTTGGGATTTCTAAGATACATTATCTCTAATAGAGGTTTATAAGTGCACCCACGGAAAATAAAGGTTACCAGCTGCGAGCAACCGAAGATAGTATAGAAAGTTTGTAGTTTCCTAGGATTGACTGGATTTTATCAGAGATATGTTGAGGGGTTTTCCAGCATTACCATGACTTGGATTAGATTGATCAAAAAGGGAATGAAATTTACCTGGACAGAGGCTTGTGAAGCATGTTTTCAGGAGCTTAAGGAAAAGCTGATAATTGCACTCGTTATAGTTTTACCTTCTAGTGTAGATGAATTTGTACTCTACATAGATGTATTATACCAGGGGTTTGGTGCATTTCTGATGTCCTATGAGTGGGTAGTATCCTATGCCTCTCAACAGTTGAAAGATCATGGGAAGAATGATCTTGTTCATGATTTGGAGTTAGCAGCTATCGTGCTGAAAATTTGGAGACATCATTTATATGGGATCACCTTGAGATTGTTATGGATCATAAGAGCCCTAAGTACTTAGTTATCCAAAAAGAGTTGAATCTTAGATAGAGTTCTCGTGTGATGAGAATGAGATTCTTGATTACCATGGAAGATTGTGTGCTCCTGGGTTATATCCTATCCAAGAGGATTTACACCAAGGAGTGCATTGATCTAGATTTGCAACCAATTTGGGTGATACTTGAATGTATAGAGATTTGAAATGTTTTGATTGGTGGAATGACATGAAGAAAGATATCGTGGACTTTGTAACTCGATGTCAAGTATGTCAGTAAGTGGAGGCTGAACATCAGAGAAAAACGAGATTGCTTTAGTAGATTCAAATACCAGAATGGAAATGCAAGCATATCATGATAGATTTTGTTGTGGGATTACCTAGTAATGGAGGGGATGTGATGCAATTTGGGTAATCGTCAATCGGTTAACTAAATCTGCTAATTTTCTACCGATCCATAGGACAGATTCTTTAAATTGATTAGCAGAGTTATACTGTAGAGAGATTATTAGACTTCATGGTTTGTGTTTGAGTATCATATCAGATTGAGATCCATGATGTACATCATGGTTCTAGCAAAGGTTACAGTGGGCCATGGGCAAAAAGCTCCATTTTAATACTGCTTTCCACTTTTAGATACATGGATAGTTTGAGCGCACTTTATAGATGTTAGAAGATCTACTGATAATGTTCATTATGGATTTTAGAGGTAATTGATTTACCCACAGTTGGCTAGACAGCAATGTAAGAGTAGCAAAAGCATGGTGGGCTCATGACCCACAAAGACATTACTATTTACTTAGAAGTAGATCATTATGTACTTTTATAAGAGAATCTTAAATCCCTTATGGTCAGAGATTTATTCTTGATACTAGGATGGACTAGTACATAGGTGTACTACCTAGTGGTCAGCCTTGGATGAGAATCTCTAAGTTTGAGTAGTAAATTTGGGGAATAAATTTTTATTAGCGAGGGAGAATGTAAGATACGACAATTATATAATAAGTGTTATTGGAGAAATAAGCTTATTAGATTTTTCAAGAATTTTTAGGTATTTTTTGGGATTTAAGCGGAGTCCATATGATATGTTTAAGGGAATGAATCTATTAGACTTAGAGAAAGCTTGTTTGAAATATCAATTAAGTTGAGAGTTTATTAATTAAATTAACAAAAGTTTGATTAATTAACCAAAGGTTAGAAATAATAAACATATGTATAAAAATCAATTCTGAAAATTCCCCAATTCTTTTCCCCTCGCCCTGATCACAAGCATCTTCTCCTCTCCTCTGGCATTCCCCTTACGACTACCCTCGCCACGTCATTGATTGTCCATCACCGTCCATCACCTCTACCCACTCGAGACGTCGATCCCATAGCCTCTCCACTACCTCCTTCCCTTACTCCCAATCCTTGATGCCTCTTGCCTTAGCACCACCCAACCATCGCTCCAACGCCATCATTGTCGGTGCTAGTTTGCAGCCACCATTGTTGGCCGCAAATGTGGCCAGTGATATGGCAGCCACAATCGGACAGCTTAGCTTTCGTCCCTTCATCCTAAGTGAGTGGGAGAAAGACGGAGACTCCTTCACCATTGGATGCCAGCACTGTCAACCTCCAACCAACCATCTTGCGACTTTACCTTGCTCTAGCCGTCACAGCCAACTGCCACCTCCCTGCACCGGTCAATGTAGTTAAGGACACAGAGTCGATCCTTGTTATTTAAAGGCCCTGGGCGAAACAATCAATTATGCCCCAATTTTATCCTACCATCAACCTAAGTAATAATTATTTTAATCTAAAATTTTATTCATAGAAATGGGATAAGGAAACAAGATTTTTTATCTCACGATTTTTATTTACGCATAAATGTCTACTATTCTAAAATAGAAATAAGAATGAAACATCAATTCCAAAACAATAAATATAAATTCTTTTTACATTCCTAAACGATTAAATTATCAAAAAAAAAATAACAATTCCATTTGTAATTATTTTCATTCAGAATGCAAGAGGTGCATACAAAGAACTATTATTTGAATGTTTAGCAAAATAACACTACAGTAAAGGATGCTAAGAGATAAGCAGATTAATGTAACACAAAATCCTGACACTAAACTGAAAAATAATAAAGAAATGCATATTAACTTACCTCCATAGTCCTTATTTTCAACAACAACATAGGAATATTGAAGAACAAAAACAACACTAGTAAGACCTGTCACAAATATATTCACTTAAAGTTTGAGCAACTTAAACAATTTATTCAAAAATGTTAAGAATTAAAAATACAATTCAATTATCTATGAGTTAGAATCTTTTTCGTGCAATTAAAGACATAAGTACATCAATTTTATTAAAGAAATCAAAATATGAATATACTAGAAAACAATACTCATCGCTCATTAGATGAAAATTGATAAATAAAAAAAATGTATATGCACATTATATGCATATAATGTGCACTTGTTACCATGAAAGCATGAACTTTTTACCATGCACTTGTTACCATGAAAGCATGAACTTTTTACCATGCACTTGTTACCATACACTTGTTACCAATGGTCAAACAAATTTTGGGTCATGAACTTCAAAGGTCATAACTTGTTATCATAAACTTGTATAATGGACTTTTATTTTGGGTTAAACGAATTATCAATTATATACATTATGTGTAATTGTTTTGCTTGAATCAGAGTCATTCTATTTACGAATCTTATTTCTGGACCAACATAATATGACTTGATTTGCTTGAATCAGAGTATTCTATTAAGGAATCCTTAATAGAACTTGTCCCTTAATAGGCGGGTTTCTCTGTATAATCATAAACCCGTCTATTTTCTTATTATTTATCTTCACGTACGGAATCAATGTTCCCTCTGGCGTGCACTTCCTCCATCATCAAACTCTCTCCATTACCTCCATTCTTTTATGGTCAGTGCTTCACTTCTTACACATCAGTAAAATGCATTGTCATTCATGTAACATGTATATGAAAATTTAAGCATAAACAAAAGTTACAAAACAAAACTAAAACAAAAGTTACAAAACAAAACTAAAGCAGGATTAATAAGAAATGAAAAACAAAATTGTTTACCGATAAGGAAAATCTTCTCCGAAATGTGGTTATTGTTAAAATTTTGCTAATATGGAGCCGGGACAGTGGAGTCGAAGCTCATAGTCATCACGGCTCTTGAGATTGAGAGAAAGCAAAGGCTCCGGCGGCCGACGCCGAAGAGATCTTGGCGATTGGCGGGGATGAGTCGGTGCTAGGGCTCCGGCACCGAAAGATTCGACGAGGGTGAGTCGGTGATAGCCGATAGGGCTCCGGCGCCAAATGACCGAAGGACTCAGGCCGGCGAAGGAGAGTCGGCGTTAGGGATTTAGGTCTCGGTGAGGGATTTGGCTCACGGCGAAATCGCGAAGAGGAGAATACGAAGGGGCGAAATCGCTGTGACGGGCAAATGTGATCGTGAAAGATTAAAGGAGAAAAAAACTTCTTTTATACATATAGATAGATATATGGATTAATGTGCCCCTAATAAGTTTGGGCCCTGGGCAGGGGCCCTGGTTGCCCTGGCCCAGGGCCGGCCCTTATATATACTTCTTTCCTAAAATTTTACATCATACATAAATAGCTTTATTAGTGCGTGAGTATAATTACTTATTAATTTTAAAATATTGTTTGTAAATGTATATGTGTATATATATTTATTTATATTTCACGTTAAAACAAAAATATATTTTATTTTACGGTGCTCCTTCATTAAAAATCCTCCTAACACATGTAATTGCACTGTACAGTGGAAAGTTTCGTCGTGCTACTTCTATTGGTCGTCGCTTGCTGTGCGTGTATGAGTTTCCACATGAAATCATGCTCATCCTCCCGTTCACGACAGTCTACTTTTTCCTCACTACCTTTGCCGTTCCGAACCCTAGTCTTCTTCGAACAGGTACGGAGTATCTCCGGTCCGCATCGGATCTCGTAGATTCACACGACAATTAGATTTCCTTCCTATCCTACTTCGTCGTCGTCGTCGAGGCTGGGATGCGAGACCTGAGGCCGAATACGGTCTCTGATCGCATATGTTTCGGCGTATGAGATACTTGATCGGCCTCCCCCCCAAGAATCCACCATCGAAGAAATTGCTTGATGCAAGGCCACGGCAAATTCGTTTCGATTCGCCCGACATATTGGAGACCGTGCACGAAATCGCCATATATATTCATCGGTTCCATAATCTCGATCTGTTCCAGCAAGGGTATTGATGCTCTAAACGCTGCTGTTTTTTTACCCTCCTTTTCCCGCAATTCATCACTTTCAGAAGTGTGACGTTTTAAATTTTCACTTGGAGAGTATTTTCTCAAACCTTCTCATATTTGGTTAAAAGATGGTACCAGATAAAGATAAGCACGAGGTGGGAAGACAGCAACTTGGATTCTTGCGGTACTCCTTCCAGGGTTATTCATTACGAAGGTACTTGTTGTAAATGCAACATTTTTGATGGTACTTAGTTTGATTCTTAAGAAGCTGCTTGGGTTGTCTCTTGAAGTAGTCCATGGCTTTTGCCACCGTTAGATTGACAAAATATGCATGTTTCACGTCAAATGTGGCCTATAGACATGAAGACTTGTTGATATTTTTCAAAATATTTTCCTTTTTAATTATTGAAAATTTACTCCTGTGTAGCTTGCATCTGAAATGGTACTTCATATGATGTTTGGAGCATGATCTATATTATTGTTATTTTGTGCCAAAGTAGTCTCAAGAACATGGCAAATTGAAATTCATAGAGTTCTTGCATTTCATCCTGGCCTCTTATTGTTTGTTTCATAGAAAAAAATCTAATGGAAAGTAGATCAATCTTGGTCAAAGTGAATGAGATATGTTCCTAAGATATCTTGCCAATTCATCATAAGTTGGTGATCACACTAAATTCAAGATGCACTTACAAACTTATTACCATATTTCAATTCACCATTAGTGCATGTAGAGAATTTTACTTGTTAAATTGATAAAATCTTAGTTAACACAATTTCTATGATCTCAGCGAACATAATGTCTACTCTCTGTCCATTGTAGTTTGAATCAAGGTTTGAAGTCATGTTCCATGCTAGGTTTTAAGTGTCCAGTAGTAAGGAGATAGTGCTGAAAGTACCAACACACTGCACAAGGTGACATCAGTTAGCATTGATTAGTAAAAGTGTTCTTGCTTGTGTATCAAAAAGCTTACCAAGTTTTAGTTTTTACTTAGCAGCTTGAGCTCAATTATAGAGAAGATTGTCCTCATAAGCTAGACAACTAGTTCCAATAATTTTTTTTTTTTTTCTGATTTATTCATTTTTCTT
The DNA here is from genome assembly GCA_037177415.1 of Kaempferia rotunda. NCBI lineage: Eukaryota > Viridiplantae > Streptophyta > Magnoliopsida > Zingiberales > Zingiberaceae > Kaempferia > Kaempferia rotunda. The sequence continues at coordinate 8,694 of JBAMIB010212411.1, forward strand.
TTAACTGATCTCACAGTGTTCAAGTGTTCATGCTTGTTTATTTATTTTGTTGGGCTTAAAAATAAGTTCATGCTTATTTGTTTTCAATATTAATTTTCATACTAAATGAATATAAAATAGCTCTTATTGAGTCAAGTAGCGAGCTTATTCATGATTACTTGGTTAGTTGCAGCCTTACTGATTACGGATTATGGAATAATGGTCACCCAGTTAAAGGAGTAATCTTGTTACTTATCTCCGTCTGTTGTCACATTTAAGGTTTTGATTGTCTACTATCTTGTTTGATTTTTACAATAAACCATACATTTTTTTCAAATGAAGATGAATTCCATACAATCTTGTTTCTTCCTATCTTCATGGGGATGTTTTAGGCATCATGTCTATTGACCTGATTAGTTTTTTATACAGCTCCCAGTGTACTTGCTGATGATGTTTTGGGAGTTTGGAGGATTGATGATGCTGATCATAGTTTCTCGACTCAACCATTCAAAATCAAATATGCTAGACAGGATGTTCCTCTATCGATTATGGTGTCTTTCAACTTACATAATGGAAAAGATGAGGTTAACACCATTTTTAGTGTTGCTTAAACTAAGCTTTCCAGCTAACAAAATCTAAGCATTTATTTTTCAGAGATCATCAATACGTGCAGTAATACTCAAGTTTGAGCTTTTGTATGCTCCAACCTCGGAAAATGGGTAAACCAAAAGTCACTATGAATCCATAGTTTTTTAATCCATATTGTTATTATACTTTGATATGATTAAGTTGAATTTTTTCCCTTCCCCTCACAGAAATGAAATTCAGGCAACTTACAATCTGATTCCAGCGTCTATTCATGAGTTCAGGATACCTCCTGAAGCACTTCTGGGTCTGCACTCATATTGCCCTGTTCACTTTGACTCTTTCCATGCAGCACTTGTTGATTTAAGTGTCCATGTTGTTTACTTGAAATCTGGTACAAGCACACCTGAGAAATTGTTGAAGTATGTAACACTGACAGTGTCCTCACATTTTTATATTTCTATTTTTTAAAACATACTGTTATTCTATGTATCAATTGACTTGAATTGTTCATGCCAGAACTTCTCTAATGACAGAAAATATTACTGATGAATACCAGGAAGAACCACATCAAGTAAGTACAGTTTTATGCAGCCAAATCTCAGTGATGTTTTTCCTCTAGGTTTCTGTAAAAAGTAATACAACTGTAATGAAATAGTTTAATGGTGGAATTTGCTTACAACTTTCTTTGATAGCACACATTATTTCTAAAAGGGAATATATGTGGTAAGATAAGCATATGCACTGATGAACCTCTTAGCATTCTGACATATGATTCACATGTGTTGATGTTTTATTTGCTCCCATATACTACATACGAGTATATGCAATATCATCTGATTGGAAGGGCCATGTAGACAAATAATATGGCGACCATTAGGGGCATCCTACTCATTAGTTTTCTAACTCATCAATTGTAGTTCTTTCTATTTGGGAGGAGAAAAAAATATATTTTTTTAAAACATGCGACGCTGCGGCAATCATCATGACCTCGTGGAGGTCGTTGCAAGGTCATGGTGCCGGTCTGGTGTTAGTGCTAAATTGGCATGCGAAATGATAAATTTTATCTATGCCAATTAGCACGGGTCACTGTGTTGTGAAAGACACGCTTGAGGCGCGAGACACCCAAGGCGCGAGACGCACAAGGCGCTAGCCATTGTGCCTCGTGCCCTATGAGGCGTGCGCCGGAGGCTAGGAGCGCGATTGGTCGTGCCTTTGCGCCTAACATGAGGTGCGCCTCTTGACCATTCCGATTCTTTTTTTTCCCCTTTGAAAAAAGGTTTTTAACCTTTTTTTTTTTAACAAACGCAAGAAAAAGATAAAAGCGAATTAAGGTACGCAGGAAATAGAAAAAAGGGAAGAAGCAAACAAACGCACCCACCCGAACCCTAGCCTCCTTAGAGCGTTTCCGGGCGCTGTTGCCCGCCGCCGCTTGCCGCAGGTGTATCCCCCCCCCCCTTGGTTTTCTATTCTTCTTCTTCTTCTTCTCCTCTTTATTTTTTTTGTTATTTTCTTTTCTTCGTCGTTTTCAGTTTTTCTCCTCTCCTTCTTTTCCTCTTTTTTTTTCTTCTTGTTTCATTTTTTTCTTCTTTTCTTTTTGCTGAGTTGCTGGTAGTGGTTACTGCTCTTCGTTTTTTTTTTTAATTTTTTTGGTCATCTTTTCTTCTTCCTGAGTTGCTAGTAGCTGCTGCCCTTTTTTTAATTGTTTTGGTTTTTTTTTTTTCCTTTTTCTTCCTTGTATGTGTTCTTCTTGTCTAATAATTTCTTTTTTACATATTGAAGTATATTATAAACATATTGATTTTATTTTATTTTTGATTTCTTAGACTATTTTCTTGTTCAATTATCATGACAGGTAATAATGATATTCCAACAGATGCATCAAAAGATCTGACATTGAATTTTTTTCAAAGAGTTAATCTGGATAATAAAAATGATTTGATTTGTAACTTTTGTCAAAAAGTTACAAAAGCAGGTATCTATCGAGAAAAACATCTTGTTGGAGGGTTTTAAAATTCTGTGATTTGAAAAAGTTATCCGCCTCGTGTACGTGAAGAAATTAATATTTTCATTGAGAAAAAAACGGAGAAAAGTAATCTTCCTAAACTTGTGGCATTGGACATTAAGGATGTAGATCCTCTTGGCGATGTTATTGATATGGATGATATTGGAGCTAAAGCTACGCCGCCTACAAGTATAACTACAAGTTCTATATTAGTGAATATGCAAAAAAAAAAAAAAGCCTAGACAAATAGGTTCAATGGATACGCGTATTTTGCTCCTAATGTGCAAAAAAAAAGGTTGAAAGTAGAAATGGTAAAGAAAGACAAACTATGATAAATGAGGCATACAAGAAAGAATTGAGGGAAAAAACTTGTATGACCATAACTAAGTGGATGTATGATGCAACAATTCCTTTTAATGTCGATAACCATTCAAGCTTCAAGAGGATGTTGGACTTGGTTGGCCAATATGGTATTAGTCTAAAAGGACCTAGTTATCTTGAAGTTTGAGTTCCTTTTCTAAAAAAGGCTGTTGATATTGTGACCAATTATTATATTAAGTCGTGTGAAACAGAATGAGCCAAGTATGGTTTTAGTTTGATGGCAGATGGGTGGATAGACAAAAGGCAGAGGACATTGATTAATTTTTTAGTGAATTTTCCTAAAGATTCAGGTTTCATTGAATCGGTTGATGATTTTGATTATGCAAAGATCGGAGAGAAAATATTTTGCTTGATCGATTTGTGGAGCGTGTAGGAGAAGCAAATGTTGTTCAAGTTGTTATGGATAGTGCAAGTAGCAATGTGTTTGCAGGTAAGAATCTATTTAATTCTTTCTTATCAATATGATTTTTCTTATATATGTTAAACTTATCTACTTTTCTAATTTCTTTTGTGGGAAAATTATTAAAAGCAAAAATGCCACACTTGTATTGAACTCCTTGTGTTGCTCATTGCGTTGACTTGATCTTAGAAGATACTGGAAAATTGCCTGATTTTAAAGCAATATTAAAGGAGGCAATGAGTGTGAATGCCTACATTTATGTTCGCCCAGGCATGGTAAATATATTGAGGCAATTCATAAGACAAAAAGAGATCTGTTGGGTAGGTGTCACAAGAGTTGCTATTGCTTTCCTCACTCTTGAAAGGATGCACCTACAGAAGCAAAATTTAAGAAAA
>JBAMIB010212515.1:0-12437 GCA_037177415.1 Kaempferia rotunda
TAGTTAACAGTCTGAAAATGAATAATCACATACTTTTTATTGGAATTAGATGAATTTTAGCACCAAGTGACAAAAAAAAAAAAGAAACATTTTCAAGAAAATTATTCACTGTTCAATAAATTATACGGTGCCCATTTGGCAATTTTGCCGAAGAGTTAAAAGTTTGCTAGGGACCTCACCATTGATGGCCAATCCCCAATTCCTTCCCTCATAAATAGGGAAGGCAATGTGGGAAGGTTAGATGGGATCGCACCACACCCTTATTTATTACCCTTCACACAGTTCAAAAATTGGATAGAGTAGAACGATTAAAAGCAGCATGTACCTGAATCCATCTTACTTTGCTTGATCAAATAATCCATGATTAAGTTGTCCTCTTGGAGTCCAATATGCCAGCTTCCGTGTTCTAGATTAACCATCAACCTGTGAACAAGATCATGAAGAAAAAGAACGATAAAGAAGACACAGGAACTCAGAGATAAGGGCAATTATAGATGATTCAACTTCTATTCTGAAAAGCTACAGAAACACTATTCTGGAAAAGATTAATAAATTTTAATGTAGAAGCTGCGACCCGTAGTTTCACATCTTCTTCACTAGAACTTTATTTCCTCGCAGATTGAACAGGAAATGCGGTAGAAGATTATTTATTTTCATTCAAATTACCAGTTGCTATTTTATATCAACAAACCATCATTAAACCACCAGCGCATTCCTACCTCACACTGAAACAAGCAGCATGCGGTGACTGCGTTGGTATGTGAGAGTGGCAGGCATCCACGTTAAGCTCGCCACCACTTTAATGCGCCGGACTCCCCACCATCTCCACCTCCTTTACCTTATTTATTCCTCCCTTTCATTTCCCCTGCACAGCCAGCTGCCCCAGCAATGGCACACTCGGGCGAGCTGACGGGCAAAGCACCAATGGCGGCGGCGGCGGTGGCAGTGGTGGTGTTGCTGCTGGTTTTGGAGTTGCCGGCGAAGGCAGACCCGCAAGTGCCGTGCTACTTCATCTTCGGCGACTCGCTCGTCGACAATGGCAATAACAACGACATGGGGTCGCTGGCGGTCGCCAACTACCCGCCATACGGCATCGACTTCGATGGTCCAAGCGGACGGTTCACCAACGGCTTGACCACCGTCGACGTTATCGGTACTGATTTTCACTTTTTGTGTGTAAATTATTAATTCTTCAATCTGCTGTCGCCATTTCATCGTCGTTGTGTTTCCATGTTAAATAGCTAGATAGTAAGTAATAAAAATTCCAAACAAGAAGTTTACGAAGTTTCTGATCAAAACGTCGACTGAGCAGCTCAACTTCTTGGGTTTAACGACCTCATACCGCCCTACGCAACCACAAGAGGCCGAGCGCTCCTCTCCGGCGCGAATTTCGCTTCTGCGGCCGCTGGAATCAGAGAAGAAACCGGCCGCCAACTGGTACACCACTAAACTCGTCTTCAACTCTAAACCCTAAAACCTCCAACCCCAAACATCTACTAATTCTACAAACTTAAACCCTGAGATTCACGTGGTCAAAGTTTGGTTTTTGCAGGGTGGCAGAATTCCATTTGGTGGGCAATTGCAGAACTACCAATCAGCAGTGCAGGAAATGGTGAGCATTCTGGGAGACGAGGACTCTGCGGCCAATTACCTGAGCAAGTGCATCTTCTCCGTTGGCATGGGAAGCAATGACTACCTCAACAACTACTTCATGCCGGCCTTCTACAACACCGGCCAACAGTACACTCCTGATCAATTTGCCGATGTGCTCATCCAACAGTATTCTCAACAGCTAACGGTCTGTCTAAATCTCGTTTAGAATGCCAACTATGCATCTACAGCGCCATCATTAAAATTCTTGTCGTGTGCTTTTTTCAGACTCTGTACAACTACGGAGCGAGAAAGGTGGCGTTGATAGGGGTTGGCATGGTCGGGTGCTCCCCCAATGAGCTGGCTCAGCACAGCCCCAATGGAGTCACCTGCGTCGAGGAAATCAACAGCGCCATCAGAATCTTCAATGGGAAGCTGATCAACTTGGTGGACCAATTCAACACCATGGACGGAGCACATTTCATCTATATCAATGGCTATGGAATCTTTGAGGACATTATCAAAAATGCTGGATCTTACGGTAGGTCATATTTAATGAACAAAGAAGATTACTTATGTACTTAATTGGGATTAAATTGCTGTTTCAGGTTTGACTGTTACGAATAGGGGATGTTGTGGGGTGGGGAGGAACAATGGGCAGATTACATGTCTGCCTTACCAATCGCCATGCTCAAACAGGAAGGACTACTTGTTCTTTGATGCGTTCCATCCAACGGAAGCTGGGAATATCATTGTTGGAAGGAGATCTTATAAAGCTGGATCACCTTCTGATGCATACCCTATGGACATCAGTCACCTCGTACGAGTATGAATCCTCTTATATTATTGATGGTAGAGGAGTTCTGGTCCTATTTCTGCTATAAACTTGTCACTTTAAGTGGAGGAATCATAAAGATATATAATTATCAATATTGTTTACTTTTGAAGAGTCCCTAAGATAGCAAGTACATTAACCTCTGATTACTAGATCTCTGTTGGTTGAACAATAAAATATTAGCTGTCTTTAGACATGGTGTTTGTTTTGTTTGACTCAAAAATATTTATGACAGTTGTATTGTATCGGCCATGACCTAGCAAAGTATCAGCCATAGCTTTGTGGGTCTCAAATCATCTCCAATGCACTCTTTTAGTTGTTCAAAGGCAAAAGTGCGCGTGTGTGTATTGGTGCACGTGCGACAGTCGAAAGATTTCCCAGCTAAATCCATATTTCCAATTAGTCTGATTAAGAATAAATCTTCAGAATGCAGAACAAAGATTCTAATCTCAAACATGTATATATTGACTGAAAAGATATCACATAGCAAACTGCTTCTATAAAGTACGTACTGTCACTCAGGAAGAAACAAGAAAATCACAGCTAAGCTTAGGTAATTAGCTGATCTAAAAACAAGTAAATGTGGTTTCCGGAAAGGGATTGTAGTTCAATTGTTTTTTTTTCTGACCTTCTAAAGTACACTGAAAAGAACTCACGATGAATTTCTGCTGGATGCATTGGATGAATCGCTTGCACTATCTGTCTTGCAAATCATAGATTTATGAAAGACAGTTCAGTTGCCACATGAAAGACAGTTCAGTAGCCGTCGTAGCTGGCAAGGAAAAAAGCAGAAAGACTACAATTAAACCAAATAAAAATAAAAATATGGATCATAAAACTAAAATGGCAAGTAAAATTGTATTTTGCAAAGCAATGTCTAACTAACTATATGAATCCATGATGAGTAATTTTAAGCGTGCATGAAAAGCTTATATTATGGAGACAAAGATTAGGAATATATGTAATAATGGAATGGAATGAAAAGGGAAAATATTTTTTGCACAAGTATGAGCAAGGTGATGTGTCTAATATTTTTAGCATTTTGTTCACGCTCCATATTTTAAAGACAAAATATTTTTTGGTAGCTCAAGGGAATAGCAAAGTTATTATCCAAAATATGAAGTGGAAGAGAAAATAATAGCATGTTTCTGGATTCTACTTTGTGCAACAAGCGTAAAATGAACCAAAAAACAAATAAATATAAAAGTCAGTTAAAAGAAAAGATACTTGATATGCAAAGTAGAAAATTAATGAACACCTTATTTCTCTATCTGCGAGCAAGATGATTTTCTATATCTGTCAACTGTTGAATAATCTCTCTAAATGTTGGCCTGTCAGCAGGATTTGTACTCCAACAATGCTCAATTAACCTAAACGAAAATGTCATATATGTCATCAAATCAATCCTTGCTGATAAAAGGAAGGAATTTCTATATAGTATTACAGAAAACCAATGTATTAAGTGACATGTATTTCTTTGTGCACATATACAGATTCATGCAGTCTCTTTGGGGCTGGTGGTCACAAACGAGAGTTAAAGACACAACAGACAAACAACAAAATAGACAGATTGATAACTAAAGAGAAATAAAGGCAATGCCAATTGTTACTGACGCCAATGCATTTTTACCATAACCCTTCAAATTACAATTCATTCTTGCACGAGACAGCAAGAAATATTTTCTCTGAAGGAACAGCAAAGTGAATGTATTAAATGATATGTCTGATTTTACAATCAAAATCTAAACAAATGTCATCAGTCACAATTTATCAGCAAAAGTACAATAATCCATCACTACTTTGATTGAAAGATATTAAATTGAGGACAAGTCTTACTCTCTTAATCCATAAGCATACAACTTTGCTGATGCTTTGAAAGGTGGCCTCATATTTTCTGCATAGGCTTTAGGAATTTCCAATTCTTGTTTACTAGAAAAAGGAGGGCATCCTTCAATCATCTAGAAAAGACCAATGGTAAAAAATTAAACAAGTTAATGCAATTTGAGAACATACATCCTGTAGATACAACTAATCAGTAAGTTAAAGAGCATAATCTCAAATAGCACAAACTATATCAGTTAAGCACAAATGTGTCACTGATACCATTTGACTACACATGGTTACCAATTTTTTTTTTTCACACATGGTTATCATTTGACTACACATGGTTACCTCTATTAACAATCTTGCGAACGAGTAGTTTTTTTTTTTTTTGAATAACAAGAACTGTATAATTGGTTGAATGAATGAACAATGAGATATGATGGCTGGTTTGGTTTATAGGTTTTATAATGACCCATCTCGCAGACAGCAACAAAATAAATTAGGTGTGCTAAAAATAGTATGTGGGAATGAATTTATATTGACAACTTTTAAAAAGAGTTTATTTGAGTACTTGCATCACGGAGCTATATTTTCAAAAGGGTGATGGTTCAGCAACTTATTAACTTTCAATGATATTAACTTAAAGAAATGAAAGTGAGTATTTACCTCTTGTAAAATCAAAGAAAATGAGAAGACATCTACTTTTGTATTGTACTCCTCATTGAAATACATTTCTGGTGCCATATACCTGCCTGCGTGTAGCAACTCACAATATTAAAACCAAAACTTTAAGAGTAGCATGATGCACCAAGGTGGTGCTTTCCCAACCTTCAATGGTTGTGAACAAACTAGACCTGTTATTTATTTTTGCCTGTATTCATTTGGTAGTATCAAAGTTTAAATACCATCCCATATCCGAGTTTCGGCCTTCGAATGGAATAATCCAGTTTAAGTACCATGTCAATACTTAGCAAGTTTGACACACTACAAAGTATTTCAAAATCAACTCAAAAGAGTCATAGAAATATGTTTACCTCCAAATATAAGCCTATAGAAATTTTGAAGCACATGAAGTTAAAAATTTTAAAGCAACAAATCATAAAAAAAATAACAGGCATTAAGACTAATGACTACATCCAAATAAGTATTGTGTGTTGGATTAAAGCATTGGTCCTGGTAGCAACCTATCACGATTAGTCCCATAATTTTCGAAGTCTCATTAAATAATGTATCAGGACTAGTATTGGAATTGATTCCTTTCCTCCATATATATATATATATATATATTAGTATTTTAGTTAACTACCAGGTGTTGAACTAGACTAACACAATTGAAACTGGATTAGGCATAGGTATAAATATGGATCAATTTATCTGACACTGGTGTCACTTTTCTTTACTACTATTAGTGTTTTGATTGGTGTATCTCCTCTTCTTCTCCTTCCTCTGATTAGTGGTTATCTCCTCTATACAGAATTAAAGTATGAGTTTGTCTCGGTCAGTGTCATCCACTAGTGCATCTCATTGTCCTGTTCCTTCTCTTTTTGCTATTGCAACTCCTTGTGAGTGACCGACAAAATCAAAGAATGAATAATGAGGAAGAATCTTTTTGTCCGAGTTAATTCCAAAGAGTACAAGCTGCTACCGCCAATATCATGTCAGCATGGGTGGCATAATATTTATCCATGCCAACACAATATTTGGAGACTAATATTGATACAAAACTTCCATTAACACATTGAGAAAGAGATTAAGAAAACATTTCAGCACTTACAAGTGATGCCTAGAGATGAAAATGATCTTTCCTCTGTTAGAGTCTCTGACTCTTTTAACATCTTGCTGAGGCCAAAGTTTGCAATTTTCAAATGCTTGGAATCATCCATTGAAATATTTCTGAAACAGTACAACAATATTTAGATAGTAGAGAAGGTTGTAGCAAATGTTAGGATAAGTTCACGAGTTTGACAGAGAAAATGAATGAAATTTGCAAAAACTTACGCTGGTTGAAGATTACAATGGATTATAGCTCCTGGTTTGTGCTCATGTAAGTGCTTCATCCCTCTGATATTTTTTTTCAATAAGTACTAGGTTATACTCGGTTTAAAAGGAGAAAAAACTAAAAAGGTTCAATAAGATGAAGGAATATGCATGCTTTATTGGCATTGCCAAAATGCCCATGCAAAATGAAGGATAATAAGCATAAAAAGGTGGCAAACCTTGCAATTTCCTGTGCAAATCGAACTGCTAATACTGGTTTTATAGATTTTTTTTGTCTGAGATATTCACGTAAGTCACCCTGCACATGGAGGAAAACTGAATAATCTGAAATGCACATTAAATTAAGTGTAGTAAACCAACTCTTTTTTTAAAAAAAATATAATACACCAAAATAATGCAAGGTTATCAACATCTTAGCACAATTCTAGCCAGAGAGGATTCTTCATTGTGGGTTGGACTTTGGATATTGCCGAGAACATCAAATCTTGCATAGGAAACATTATGATACTGAAAAATAGTCTTCTCACATAGGGAATTGTGGGATAATGAAAGAACTTATAGGCATTAATGAGAAAAATTAACTTGAAGTCAAGCATATTGGGTAAGTGATTAGGATGAAAAGTTTAGTTAGTTTTCTAATTTGGACAAGTTGATATTGTATTTTTAACAGCTTTAACCTTAATAATTACATTATCATACATATCCAAAGAAATTACATAGGAGGAATGGCTCAGAAGAAGGACATATTTGAGTGACGGTAGGTTAACCTATTCTAATACATATCCAATGGATTACATAGGAGGAACAGTTCAAAAGAAGGAAATATTTGAGTGACTATAGGTTAACCTATTCTAATATATATACAGGAATACAGAAGGGGAAAAAAATAAGTGCATAGAAAAAATGTAATGTTTCATGGGAAGCTTCAAATCCTTCTAAATACCAACTTTATTTTACAGTTAGAAGAAAACCTTAGGTAAATATTCTGTGATAATCATCATTGGATGACTTTGAGTAACAACACCGAAGTATCTGACAATATTTGGATGTTGTATACGTCGAATCACTTCAACTTTAGCTGTAAATGCCCTTCTGAAAAAAATATGAAAGACACCCAATCAGAAACAAAATGGTAATTTCTTTTTGTTAAAAAATTGGATGGAATTGACTAGTCAAACAAAGCTATAGGCCCAAGGTATTGAATATACAAATAAGACGGATTTAGACTAGCAAAATTGAACAAAAGATGGAGATAACCCATGAAAGTGCTTATGACCTAGACCAGTTGACCAAATTTTCAAATTTCTTCCAATGTTAAGTGTAATTGGATTTGGATTGAAAAGACTAACTAAAGCATAAATGTACAAGTCTAGAAAGTAATAACGGATGCATATATCAAAAATATCTAGAATCAGAGAAGGAACGCACAATTTGTCAACATTGGTTCTTGTGTCTTCATCGAGCATTTTAACAATGACCGGGGTTACATCCCATTTTGCTGGTACAGTCTTTTCCTAGAAGAAAATATTGGTAATGAAGAAGAAAGGCATTGTTATGTACAGGCTAAAATAATGAAAAACATGGATTTTATAAACCAACAAAACAAATAATTTTAATAAATAGCTTCCAACATAAGAATTTAAAATTTTTTAGCCCAAATACACAGTAAGTTTCATTTTAGTTATAGTAAATATATGTTGTGCACATCAACGGAAATTTATGACTTGTTGCTTCAAAATTTTAATTCAAATGATTTTATAATTGCTATTGGTTTATATTTGTCAGGAAACAAACGGAAAGGTTTACAACTCATTTGATTTAATCTCGGAATACTTTGAAAAATGCAAAAGCATGGTGAGTGTCAGTATAGTACCAAAAACAAAATACCATTTCAGATGGTGACCCAAACTCCAACACAAAATAATAATTTATACAATATGTTAAAATTGCATTTGACATCATATGTACTCAACTACTTGGTCAGACACATGAATGAGTTGAGTCCCAAAGTGATATCCATTAAGGAATATATTGCCAGTCAAAGTGTGATCGATCAAATCTACTTTATCTTTCCTATAAAATTCTTGAAACCTTTTCTTGTCCTTATTTTTATGGAACCAATGCATCTACTTGGGCATCAACACGTACAGACACTTTCTGAGAAAATGTCAAGCATTGAGATTCATATCCATGTCAAATAGTACATGAGTACGAATAACATAGGCTAAAGCTAAGTAGTACCGAATGTTAAAGGGAATCATGCAACCAATAATGTAGTTGGGTTGAGCACCAATAAGCTTTATTGGTTTGTTAATCTCTATTACTGTAGCATCATATTAATTAACACCAAAATAAATGGATAACTAACTAGGAGAAGCATTCTAGATGATGACAAAAGGCCCAAAACATTGCATAAACTATGAGAGTAGGTGTCATGCAACAACTAAGCTAAAATCAACAAAAGAAAAAAAAAATCAAACCATCAAAGCGAATTTTAAGACCAACTTGTCACATAATTGCAGGTGTAACGTGAATTATACCTCAGTTTTGTCAACATTTTTGTCTAAATCAATATCTCTGGGGTCAATCTCAAATCCAGCAACCATAGCAGGAATGTTGGCATTCATAGAAGCAATCTACATTTAAAAGAAAAAGAATTCAAGTGAGAGAGAAAAAAAGGTGCAACACGCAACTTTCATCTTTCCAGAGAGATGAAAAAGTTCTAGATATATACCACTGACTTCCCTGCACCATTCTCCTTCAAAATCTTGACTACTTCACCCTTCTTGCGATGTAATGCTTCTGATAGTGGCTGATAGGAGAAATAGTGAGAAGATTGGCTTTAATTAACTGGATTGGATTTAATTAACTGAAACAATAAGATTATTGATATCCATATATTATCAATTTACTTATGAATATTACAAGCATACTCCTCCAGTGGCCATCTTTGGACAAGAGAGATTGGTTTGAGCACATTTGCTCAATAATTTCCCACTTTAGTTTGATAACTCAAATGCCTTTTCATTTTAGCTAGATTCAAAATCAACTAGGTTCGGTTAAGACCAGCTAGAAAAAGATTTTCTAGCAAAGCTTTTAGCCTATAATTCTGAATGCATACCCAAAACCTTAAAAAACTTTAGTGTGGGGAGAAAAAGAAGAAAGTTCAAATGGAAAATTCACACCTTAAGTCTTCTATGTATTTGAGTAAGAGAAGGGATCTATTTATAGGGGTGCCACAAGAGTGAAATTAATTTGTAACTGCTATATTAATTGATCCATTAATCGCCTTCGCAAGATATGCATAAATTACAATTACTCGGTATTTTAATTAATTTATCAATCAATTGATCGATTAATGCATACATTACTTCATTAATAGATTACTTAATCAATTAAACTCAATTAATTAATTAATAGTTAATTGAGAATAATTGATTAATTCTTTTTCCAATTAATTCTTGTGAACACTAATTGAATTGATATCGTTTTGCTTGATGTATCATTTTATCATTTCAGGATCTCAATTTTTTTAAGGAAAGAAAAACGATACAGGTCTACTTGAAAACATACTTCTCACCAAAAAAAGATATCAATAGATGTATAATTCAGATGAAGGGAAGAGTGAAATACAGAATAGAATACTGAATACAGTTACCAAAAAGTATTGCATATACGCGTGTTTAAGAAGATTATTGGAAATTGGTGTAAATTATTTTCAAATTGTGAAGAATAAAGTCACTTAAAATGGAATTTTGAAAGCAGAAACTATTTAGTTTCTTCTTTTTATCCCCATTGTAACAAGCGTGTTTTTAAATGCCATTTTAAAAACCAAAAGAGCTTTAAATAAAAAGAACGTAAGCAGTGGATTGCCCCTAAAAGAGTTGGCCCTAAGTCACTAAACCATCCAAAAAGAAAATCAAGATTCATATAGCATCAGCAAGGAATGTTCTAAATCGGAAAAGGAAGTTTAATTTCTATCAAGAAAATGGAGGAGCACTATGACGCACCGTATTACCGAACTGATCCATCGCGTCGACGAAAGCACCATTTTTCAGCAGCAAATTGAGGACGTCGATGTTACCCGAGTAGGCGATAAAGTGTAAAGCGGTCCGACCGCTCGAGTCCCTGTGGTTGACATCGGCGCCGGCGGTAAGCATCTTATTCATGCCGTCTAGGTCACCCATGCCGGCGAAGTGCATAAGACGGAGGCCGAGAGTTGGGTTCGTAGTGGAAGAAGCCTCGGTTGTGTCTCTGCCGCCCTCACTGATCACTTCGATTTCGTCGACGACAGGTTGCTTCCCGCGGGAGTCCCCAGCATCCATTGCTCGATCGTAGATTGCAGTCTCGTAGAGGATTGAAAAATGGGCCGGAAGGGAAATTTAAAGGGACAAGAAGAGGCTCGCCGGCTCGGAGAAGCGCCATCGACACCGCCCTCGCTTCCGTACTCGAGGCCGTTCACTCAGTGGCGGATATTTAAGTTCAGTTTGCCCCCTAAAAACTTAATTTTTTCAGTGAGTTCTCTATACTTTTAGTATTATCAATTTGCACCTTAGAAGATTGGTATCCATCGGCTGAAAATGGATTCATTTTTTTTATTTTTCACCTCGATAAATTACGACAAGATCTTACTTATCAAGAAATGTAGATTCTTTCTGTATCTAATTCAAGACCAAGAATTAAGTATCTGCATCGAAGCATATATAATTTGTTGATCAGTAACGAGCGGTTACGATCTTATTTTAAAACTGATCGGTTCAAGTATCCTTGCAGCAGATCCCTCTCCCCTTCCTTAACCTGTACACACAGAGACCGGCGATGAGCTTCAGACAATGAGTCAGAATCGCTGACCTATCCGGACTTAAGAGTCCGGATTTATGGTAAAAATATAAGTATTTAATAATTTTCCAGATTGAATCCATAATAAAATTTTATTACGCTATCTCTTACCATTTTCAATTATTAATCCTTTTAAAAGTCATAGAGCCCCCGCTACCGCCCGAGTAGCTCTACATATGGCTCCGCTAGTCGGAGCTTCATCGTTGTTTCCACCGAGAACCCCTTCCCGTGCTTCATTCAGTCATCGTAGTCGGCGGCAGCGGCGGTGGTGGGGAGATGCATGTATGCATGCGATATTGGCCTGTGATAGGTCTCATTCACAACGCTACACGTTATAACTCCTATGAAAATTATAGAAATTATAATTTAATATTTGGTATCATGTAAATATAACTTTGTAATAATTTATTATTAAATTAAATTTAAATGCTTTCTAAAAATTATTCAATATTTAAATGCATCTACTCTTTCATACTAGATGAAATTTTTTATTCTAGTAGGTCAAATTTAATTGTTTCAATATTTAGAAGGAGGAATGTGTTTAATTAAAGGTGGAATGTGTTTAACGATAATTTATAAGGGTGTGAGTTATGAAATTTAAGATATATAATTTATATTTTAATTCCTATTCTAATCTATTAAGCATCAAGAACAATAATTGAACAAATTTTATTCATATTTCACTTTCCTAAACTTACCTACCAAGTATCCTTGGTATTTATAAGGGCTGAGCTGAGTTATAATTTACCGGCCCTTTAGCCTGGGGCCTGATGACGACGAGGAGTTGTCGCTCATATTTACGACTGAAGAAAGGAAGATAATGAAAAAAAAGAAAAAATAGCAGGGGATTTTATTTTCGCCTAGTACTTATGATTGAATAAGTTATATTAGTGAAAAAAAACACCTTGATTCTTAGGTGCGTAAAGGTTGTTTACAAAGAAGTTATTAAGAAATGCTAAGTTATATTATATAATTATAGGTTTTATAGGTCTAGAATTTAGTATGATATTAATTATACGAGTCAATTGTCAAATTTATTATATAAGTGAGTTATCGAGTCATTAATAGTTCGGTGGCCGCCACTTGAAACAAAGTTAGGTGGCTATCATATTGCATGGCTTGAGTCTCTGAATGACTTACATCGTATTTTATAATCTTAATAATTAATTCCTAGAAGGAAAATAACTTCTGATATATATATATATATATATATATATATATATATTATTTTCAATAAAAAAATCAACTTTAGAGCTTACTGAGTTCAATTTCGAATTTGAAATCTATCCATCTGGATGGTGGCCAACTCCTCGGGATACGATATAGTGAAAAAGATGCTAAATTCTCTCTT
>JBAMIB010212625.1:0-12437 GCA_037177415.1 Kaempferia rotunda
CACAGACCTCGCACGCAGCTTGTCTCGTTGGATTCTCCATCCCCTTTGGCTTGGACGCTCTTTTATAGGAAGAAGATGACTCTTCCTCTTCCTCTATTAATGGAGGTAGATGAAAGGTTTCCTCATAAAGGAGGAAGATGAAGGGGAAGAGGCACCCTTTCATCTTCGTAACTCCTACACGTTTAAAGTACTTCATTAAAGCGTTGATTTTCTCAACATAAGATTATTCCTAAGAGGCATTTTGTTTCATGTTTCAATTTTTGCATTGTGTTTTTAAGGAAAAAAACACAATGCTTAATTTGTCTCATGTCTCAATGAAACTTCATTCTTCCAATGATTTCGCAGCACTTGTTATGTTGTCTCATTTCACATTGTCATGATCCAATCATATTGCAAGTGTAACTTGATTACATGACAATTTGGTTCCATCATATTTTATGAATCTTTGTAGAAACCAAACCAAATGAAATACTAAGTTGTGGAAATAATGAGTTTCTCATCACAGATGATTATTAATTTTCATTTAAGATTTCTTTATGAGCCTTGCATATTTTATTGAAATTCTACTCTCTAACTAATTTCCAAAGACCAAAAATTTTGTTTGGGATCTGAGAGCACATTTATGCAGGTATCTCTCCATGCTGGTGCAAAGGTTTATTATCCTCTTCAGAAGGTTATAGATGATAGGTGCATCATCATCAACAACAATAGGCCATCTTTAAATATCCAAGATTGTATTTATGCAAGTGATGGGACATTCAGAGCCCATTCTAAATCTATGCATTCTTTAGTTGTGGAAAGACCTCAGGGATCCTTGGATTCCTCCATTCTCTCTCCATACCCTGAAGCATCTGATGATATAGTGAGTGGGTTCCAGAATGAGTACTTTGACAATTTGCCAGATAGCAGTAATTACTCTGAGAGTTATGGTTTGCATCCAGTTGGTGGAAACTTACTTGAGCCTGAAGTTTTCCCCAACAAACATGAAGGAGCTCTTGCCAATAATTTAGAAGTGGCTAGTAAGGGATTCTCAGATATTAAAGAATATGTTGAGGATATTATAATTGGAATCAATCAATCTGTGGACTCATCATTAAAAAATGCAGAAGATGCTGTCCAGAGCACTTTCAGCACACTTAAGATATCTGCTTCTGATACAGTTGGAAGCTTTACAAAATCAATTGATAGCACTTTGAGTAACTTTCTCTCTTCCGTGTCCATCTCCAAAGATCAAGCTAGTAATAATTTGAAGGAAAGTGTGTATGGAGCAGGTAGTGTAGCTATTGACATCCTGAGGCGAGCAGTTATTGTGCTGGAGGATTCTTTGGGAAATGCAGGATCATTTCTTGTATATTCTTATGGAACAGCAAAGTCATTGCTTCCTCCATACATTAATGAGGTACTAAGCTTGTCAGAGGAGAAAGCTAAGCAAATTGTAGAGCCTGTTGGAGCTGCTTTTCAGAAGGTGCGTTGCTAGACAGTGATCGCATCACTTCTCAATATTTGTTTTCATGAGGGCTCATGTATAACTCTAACCAGTGTAACCACTGGTTGTATGATGCAGGCTTTTGTGGTTATTGAAGGATTAGAGAGAAATTTTGGTTTAGATCCTAATGATCCAATTGTCCAGTTTTTAGTTCTCCTTGGCAGCTCAGTCGCCATAGGGTAATTTCAACCTTTTCTTCTGAGAAATTCTTGATCATTTTTTATTCATGCAAATTCCTTTTGCAGTACATCTTATTGGGTTTTCACATATGGTGGATACTCTGGTGACTTAACTCCTGAAACGACTTTTGAGCTTTTACGAGATGGGAAGGATGCTGTGCTTATTGATGTCCGGCCTGAGGCAAGCGACTGTAAATTTCAAGAGCCTTTTTCTTTGTTCTGTTATTTCAGATAGGATTTAGGTCCTGTTGTAGTTTTACAATGTTGGTTATTTTGTATTGAGTCCATTTCAGGGTGGTATTTTTCTTTATGGATCATTTGTTTTTTGGTTAAAGCCGTTTTCTCATGCAATGATAAAGGGGCACAATTTTGATTTGATTTTATGGAATATATAAGAGAAATAATCTTAGTCACAAACGGAGTAAATATTTCTGGTTAATGTGGTTTATGTAGGAAATCAGGGAGAAAGATGGCGTTCCTGATTTACGGAGAGGGGCTAGGTCTAAATATACTAGTGTAATTCTCCCTAAGGTATGTTGAAACTTCTTCCACTTCTTTTCTTCGATGGGTGAGAGTAAATCTTACTCATTACCATAGTATGCTTCCATTTTACCCTCAGATTGATGGCTCAGTTAGGAAACTGCTGAAGGGTGGGAGAGATGTTGATTATTCTTTAACTGCTGTTGTCATCCGCAACTTGAAGAATGTTAATGTACATGACTTTTAGTGATAACCATTGACAACATTAAGTAATTCTTTTGTTTCTATCAAACATTTTTAGTGATCTTAGTTCATTCAAATGTAGAAAGAGTCAAAGGTCATTGTTATGGATGCTAATGGGGGTCATTCTAAAGCCATTGCTAGATCATTGAAGAAACTTGGTGTAAAGGTAAGTGTTAAGCAATGCTTTAACTCGACAATTGTTGCTTTCTGTTGTTATCAACTTTTGTAATTGACCCATTTGCCAAATAGAATCCTTATATGGTTCAAGGTGGATTCGAATCTTGGGTCAAGAATGGTCTTCGTACTAAACAGCTAAAGCCTGAGACCGCATTAACTCTACTGAATGAGGTTTGCTTTTGTTTTGTCACTGACGGAACCATGGGTTTTGTTATTTATAAATGGTTTTGTAAGTTAATATTACAATGCTTGTCTCTAATATTTTTGGATGAACATCCGTAAGTCTGAATTTCAACAGCTTCTACATGCATATATTTTAATCCCAAAATTAGGAGATATCACTCAAGAACTTGATGGTAGCCCCATTAAATGTGCAAGTATTCACAGATTTCATGTGAAATATGTGCAGGACGCTGAGGCAATCATCGAGGATATCAAACCTACCCCAACACTAGTAATAGGGTATCTCTTGGTATAAAACCTTCATTGCACTATTCCTTGTATCTTATTATCTAAGCTTAGAATTTTGGCATTATTTTAGTTTGCGTGCTCAATGACCCAGCATACTTAATAAAAGCAAATTATCATTGACAATTCCACTCATATGTTTCTTTTGGTATATTTCAAATGCTTTATTGTTCATCCAAGCAGGCAGATAACTAATTTATATGTTGTTGAACAGGGAGTTTCTGCAGCCATCTATGCCTTCTCAGGTAAGCAGTTTGAAAGAAATGAGAATATTTTCTATTGCCGTTATGAGAGTTGTTGGAATCAGTGTTATCGTACCCTATGAACTAACAAACAAAGAAAGGTATTGTTGGTTGACAGGCAATTTTCTTGTCCTGGCAATGGACACAATCATGATTGAACTATATGAATTTTGGAAAATCTAGTCTAGTTAGGTGATGATTCTGGCATGATTGATACTCCCCATCTGAAACCAAATATCCATTGATCATTATGGCATCAATACATGTTGACTTCAGTTTCATGCTTACAGCTAAGTATATACTTTGCAGAGTGGGAGAAGACACTACAGATAATTGGTATCATCGGCCTTGGCCAGGTACCAATGTTTTCAAATGGTTTACATGCAACCCATATTCTAATTATTTACGGAATCTAGTTGATAACTTTTTTGATGGATTAAATTTCATACGGACCCCCATCCACTCTATGCAGCAAAGCTACCTTTTCTGGATATGTTGCCAATTTGCTATCCATTTAATGTTAAGGTATTTTTGGCGAGGAATTACAGAATTGATGCTAACTAAAAGAGGCACAACAGTTAATATAATATCTACACCATCTGGACTATTATAGGTTCACGCAATCAAATTTTCATGTGTGACTTATTTCGAGATCCAATCACACTTCTTAAACATAATTGAACAAGGTGAAAAAAGGCATATAGGCCTTGAAGGCAACTTGCATGTTATGTTAAGTGGTAAATTAATTAGGAATTTAGTTAACTAGATAGTCCCCACTACTTATGCACCATACATCATTGTGATATTATTATTTAATTTTGTAAATACATGGTATTTATGATTAAGCATCTAATATTTACATTTAGGTTCCTAAAACTCCCCTTATGATCACTAAAAAATATTATGAAAACTAGCTTGTTAGTATATTAGGAGCTTTTATGGATTTGGTTAGCAAATTTGTTGATTGTTCATTGAAAGGTAATAAACAATGTGAGAATTTATTGTATTGCACTCATTTTGAAGAAGTGGATCAATTTTTATTATTGCCTTTTATCAAAAGATGCAAAAATATACTTGATGCTGCATGCACATTTTGATTATGACAATATATAGGTTTTATAGGAGCATGTCTCAAATTTGTTATCAACTCAGATAAACTTATTTTCTTTCAATCCATCTAACAATTTGCATTTTGTTTTCTCAAGAAATTAAATTAGCTCAAGGACACAACAACCTATCTTGCTCTTCTATTGGTGATAAATCATGCCTACCCACAATCAAAATGTGACCTTGATCCTACGTAGAAACTTTGTTGGTGCAATCATGACCCAAATGATTGAGTTTGACCAAGTTGTTAGATGTTTTGATGTGATTGACAAAATAAGGTTGGCAATTTATGTTACTCTAATGAGTTCGTCAAGTGTGCAAATGTCAAAATTTGATCCAAAATTACTTGTGTATTACGTAGGTTGGAGAAGTCCAAGTAGGGTAAGGTTGATTACATACTCGACAAATGGAGAAGTCTAATTAGGTTAAGGTTAGTAGATATTTGGTAGAGGAAAAGTCCAAGAAGTAGTTGTAGAAGAAAAAGTTGAAGAGGTACTTGGTAGAAATCCAAAAGGTACTCCGTCAGCTAAAAAAAAAAAAGTATAGCAAGTGTTATCAAAAGTCCAAGAGGTGCTTGGTAGTTGCGGAAAAGATGCTCAAATGGTCATGGTTAAATACAGCTTGGTGTTGTTGAAGAAGACTTAAACGTAAAATCTCCTAATATATGATTATGGAGCAGATAGCTCATGATGCATATGTTTAAGAGGATGCTGTTTTGCTGGCTCAAAGATCCGAATCATGATTTAAAATCTCGATCCATGTCAAGGTTTCACTCTCGGAACGGAACAATATGTTTTCGATATCATATCGTGTCGTGCATGGATCCTTCTAAGCCATTTGACTCTATTCCTTACTATATCATCATTTATATTTAAATACATTTTATCTTATTTTATTGTTGCTAATCAAATATTTTTTAATTTTTCTCTTCCTCGTTTGATATGGACATTTGTCATAGTTTCACATAGCCTAGCTGGAGTACTTATTAGTCGTCTAAGTACATGTTCGTACTATCCTAAATGTGTCCCCGTGGTTTTCCCTTAATAGGTGCAAACCCGACTCTCTCTAATATTTTCATTTCTTATCCTGTCCATTCTTGTATGTCCACGCATCCATCTTAATATTCTCATCTATACAACTTTCATCTTTTGATTATGTGCTCGTGTCATTACCTAATATTCAGTTTCATATAACATAGCAGGTCTAGCTGCCGTTTTGTAAAATTTCTTTTAAGTCTTAGAGGTACTTTACAATCAAATAAACACCTGACGCTCTTCTCAATTTCAACCACCCCACTTGTATTCTATGTAAAACACCTCTCTCGATCCCTTCATCCTTTTACCAAAATGATCCTATATACTTAAAACTATGGTTTAAAATCTCGAGCCGTTTCGGTATCGTATCGTACGATGTTGATATCGTTTCGATATTTTTAAACATAAAATATATTAACTACAAATAAAATAAGAAATATTAAAAATATTTTTTTAAAAGGAAAAATATGGATAAATAAAAAAAATTATTATATATTTTTAGAATTAAAATAAATAAAATATATAGTTAATTAGATAATGTTATTAGGATTTAATTAAACCTCTTTAGATTATCCCTATAATAGTTAGGAATTAATTAAATTAATCAATTTAAATTTTAATTAAAACTCCTTGACCTGCACACCCGACCCTTCCACGACCATGGGAGTTTTACGACTTAGTATTTTTTTAAATGTAAAATATAATAAATAAAAATAAAATATTTAAAAAAATGATAATTTTTTTAAAAAGGAAAAAAATATGGAAAAAAATAAATAAAAATTTATTATATACTTTTAGAAATAAAATATATAATTAATTAGATATTTTTTAGGGTTTGATTAAGCCTCT
The DNA here is from genome assembly GCA_037177415.1 of Kaempferia rotunda. Taxonomy (NCBI): domain Eukaryota; kingdom Viridiplantae; phylum Streptophyta; class Magnoliopsida; order Zingiberales; family Zingiberaceae; genus Kaempferia; species Kaempferia rotunda. Next base: position 6,266 of record JBAMIB010212625.1, read on the forward strand.
TTGGATTATCTCTATCATAGTTAGGAGTTGATTAAGATAATCAATCTAAGTTCTAGTTCTAATTAAAAAAATCCCTACTCACCGACCCATCCCAACGTGATAAGCAACTGCGAGGTTGCATGAAAACTCCGGCGCGACCGCGAGGCCTTGTGTCTGGTCGTGCCCATGCCAGTTGGCAGGCAAAACGAAATGTTTCACCCGTTTCGGTCGGTTCGATGCTATATTTCAATCCATGCCTAAAACTCTCAATAGACAACTCGTCATCTCCTATTTTAAGAATTGTCTTTTTACGTTTAATATTGTTAAACTTAAATTTCTTATATTGTGTCTTTACTCTACTAAACCTAAAACTTTACTTCTAGTATTTTTCCATCTATATTTTAGTTTAACATTTACTCATTCACGGGTCTTATCGACCAAAACAATATCATCTGCAAACAACATGCACCATGGAATTGTATCTTAGATGTGTCCGAGTTCATCCATGATAGTGTAAACATATGAAGATTTTGAGTTGACCCTTGATGTAACCCTATCTTTATGGTAAATGTTCGGTTAATTTGCTTAAAGTCTTCACTCTTGTCATTACATCCTCATACATATCCTTAATTAGTTCAATATATGCTATGCTAATACCTCTCTTTTCTAGAGTTCTCCGTATAATTTCCATCCTATCATAATTTTTTTAGGTCGACGAATACCATGTGTAAATCTTGCTTCTATTCCCGATACTTTTCAATTATTTGTCTGACAAAATGTATAATTTCTATTGTTGACCTTTCAGGCATAAATTCAATTGATTTTCAGTCACCGTGGTCTCTTTTCTTAGTCTTTTTTCTATTAATCTTTACCAAAGTTTCATGATACGACTCATTAGTTTAACACCTCTATAGTTTGCATAATTTTATACATCTCCTTTATTCTTATATAAAAAAACTAAAGGACTTACCCTTTGTTAAACAAACATTTTTTTTAGTTTTCAATGTCAAATTGAATAACTTTGTAAGTCATTCAATACCTTATTTTCCAAGGCACTTCCATACCTCTATCGAAATATCATCTAGTCTAATTATTTTTCCATTTTACATCCCATTTAAAGCTTCCTCTACTTTTGAAGTTTGAATTTCTACAATAAAAACTTAAATTTCTATATTCATTTGATCTACTTAAATTACCTAAATTAAGTTGGTCATCTAAACGTTCATTAAAAAGTTGATAAAAATACAAATTCTATCGCTCTTTTATTTCCTCATCATTTACTAGTGCCCTATTGCATTCATCTTATTTGGATAAGATCTTTTATCTTCCTCTTTCTCACTACATTCAGTAGATGTCTTTTTCCCCTTATCTAGTTTTCTATATAAGTGTTCAAAAGTTTACCTAAATTTCTATTCTCTCTCATTTTTTTAAATATAAAATGTATTAATTAAAATTAAAAAATTTAGTCTAAATATTAAAAAAAAACAAAAACTTTATAAAATAAAAAAATGAGATCACTTTGTTTCTATATGATAAATAAATATATCAAAATTGTATTATATATTTTTGGAATTAAAATAAATAATATATATTAAATTAATGAAATAGTTTTATTAGAGTTTGATGATACCTATTTAGGTTACCTTATTTATAACTAGGAATTAATTGATATTATTAACTAAGTAATTTTTGTGTCACCACTTGCATGCTCGCGGGCGGGCGTGGTTCCCACGACCCATTGAGGTCACCCGCAGTAGCCTCTGCTATCCCCTGGAGTTTACCACAAGATTGCGGCGCTTTCGCTACCCGCAGCATCCCGTGCTGTTTGTTCCGGCTGCTATGTCGGCGCCGAACGGAATGGTAAATTTTGCTCGTTACATAACAAAATTTTAAACCATGATCCACATATAAGGCCACCCTTGGAAACTTGAACATTTCAAAGGAGGCTTGTTAAGAAGGACTTAAGGGCGAGGAGTATCGTGGACATGAAGATTTGATGACAAATGTGAAATGCGAGATTATGAGTGAATGCAATCTTCTATTTTTTGGTAGATATTTTACTTATGTGTACTCATCCCCAAAATAGGTGTTTTGGGTCAAAGTTGATAAATAAGCTCAAAGCCAAATAAATTCAGTTTTTTGAAGGTTGGTTTAGTTAACTAAATAGTTGAGTCAAGTTGATTGTCAATTGGAAACATTCTACTCACTAATAAAAAAGTCTGCCCTAGCTTAAATTGACAAACGAAAACTCAATCGATTGACTAATTTGACTTTAGTCAACCAAAATGATCTTGAGTTGACTCGATATTTTTGTTTCATGGGATAAGATTTATAGCAATAAGATTTGAGTTGACTAAAACTGATGGAGTGGACTTAAGCCAAATCATCATTGAAAAAGTCACAAACTTATCTTTTTGACTCATACATCGAGTCGATTGAAGACACTCATCATATGAAAATGTTACAAGGTTATCTAGATAAGTTAATCGAGATAGGTTTGAATCCATTGTCGAGGATTTGAGTCAATTGTTGAGTATTTGAATCAATTGTTGATGATTTGAGTCTATTGAAAATGTGTTTAGTTGACTAAAGACAAACTAATTGTCAAAAAAGGTCACAAGGTTATCTGATTGAACCGACTGATGTAAGATTGAGTTGACTAGAAGGATTGAGTCTAATGAAGAATATAGAGACATTGTGGATAAAATTTCAACATTTTTTTTTTGTCAAATGTGAAAGATTTAAGTTGACTGAACAGTTAGGACTATAAATAAGGGAGCAAAGCAACCTCGAAGGACACACACTCATACTCTAATTCTTCATTCGTTAGTTTTATTTTCATGCTCAAAGGTGCTCTTGATGACTTGAAAGACCTTTGTACCCTTGAAAGATTATTCTTTTACCTACTATTGTTATATTTTTCTCTTGTGCTTTAATTGCTATTTATTTGTAAAAGAAGGAAACATTTTTCTTTATAAGGGATTTTCAAAGAGTGATTCACCTAACAAGTTAGTAGGCCATAGAGTAGAACTAGAGTGTGGACAACATCATAGCCTTTTTAAAATTTATCTTATTTTTGTTGTGCACTAACAAAAATTAACGTTATTTTTGTGCTAACATATTATATAAGCCTTGCATTTGCATGAGCAACATGAAATTTTTATGTACAAGTTTGTGTCTATTCACTCTCTTTAGTCGCGCATAGATCCAAACAAGCTTTCCTAAAGCACTATCATAATGTTCAATTGAAAGCATTTCTTTAAAATCTCGACTCGTGCTAGAATTTTAGTCTTTGACTCGAACAATATTATTTTGATATCATGTTGACGTTTTGATATATGGTGTTGACGATGAATTAGAGGCGGAAAGAAGCTAGGAAACGAAGATGAAAAAATATAAGTTAAGACAACTATATAGTTAAATTCAAACTTAGACTTGAGACTTAATATTTCATTAGGAATTATACAAGTTTGACAATATCTTGTATGAATACAAAATCCCCTAAAAAATAAATAATAACATTATCTTAATTCATTTTGACTTGTGTTGTAACATGTCGAAGGGCGCGCTAACTTATTGACATGACAGAAGACATTGTCTATAACTAATAGTATTGATTTTCAACAATTTATTGAAATGATATATTTTGACTGTGACACTTGGCACGGTACAAATTTTTAACCATGCTATAAATTAAATAATATGCCTGTTGTTATAAATTAAGCTAGTTCAACTTATAGTCTTTTGTACCTTCCTAGATGGATTAATGGCATCCTTAGTCTTTATATCAGTGTGACAATTAAATCCATAGGAATAGGCTTATCTAAAAAATATATCTAGTCATTAGATGGACTGAAATGCTTCCTATGAAGTTATTACTAGTTATGCAATCCATATAGATAATAATAAAAATTCACTTTCTAGGTAAAGAGGTAAGATAAAACAGACTGCTTTTAGATCTTCATGAACTAAAGGAGAGCAAGATTATGCATTTACGAGACCGTGCTCTAGGTAGTGCTTCAAACCTTACAAGGACTTCTGAAGTTTTTGTTGCCAAACCACGCTCCACCCGAGCAATAAACCTTGAAGGTTGTTCTATGTATACTTCTTCTTTATGGCACGATGGAGGCAAACGTACGTCCTTATAGTATCTGACTAATGTAATTGGTAGAACACTATCCTTCGTAGTGATTTGCACTAGTATTCTTTTAGTTCTTCATTTTATAACTTAACAACCTTCTTAACTGTGCTGCATTATCTGGGACAAAATGATAATTTTTTACTTTGGTAGAGTCTCTATCGGAGGGTGGCTTCATATGAGAATTCAGAGGACTTGAAGAAAGACGTTAGGTGAACGATATTTATGCCTATAATAACGGGTTCATGGCTATCATCAAGCAATACTACGAATGACTGCATCAGATTAATGCTTCAATCCATTTCATTTCAGATTGTTGCTATCGCCTTTGCAATTGGGAGCTCAAGCATTCTCTCGGACTGCTTCAATGTTAGAGCCAAAGAAAATTGGCCTACCGCTGTCCCCTTCATCGACCGCCGTCCGCGACCGGGTAGTGCAAGCAGCCGCTAAACACGAATCACAACCATCTGATACTGAGGAACCGCTGGGACTACCAAAAGAGTCACTGGTTCAGCCAAGTGAGAACCAAGCATGACGCTTTTTTTTTGCGTATGTATTTAGCGATCGATCGACGAACATGTAAGCTTAATCTCAATGTTGTTTCTCCTACCTGCAATATGAAATACCTTGCATGACCATTTGAATGTTGCAGAGGATTTATTGAATTATAGAGATCGAGGAACTAAACCAAAAGAAGAAAGTTTTGGCAGCTGGGAGTGATGCAACACAGACCTACGCTGCCAAATTCTACCAACTTAAAGCCGACTAATTAGCCCACTGATTCTCATGATCAGACAGTGGATCTCGAATCAAACTAATGGGGGAAAATTGGCTCTGGTGAACCTGCAGTTGCGCCTGATCTCGCCAAACTTTCCCGTCAGCACCCCGATGGTCCCCATCCGGTTCATCGAGTTGGCGAAGAAGCGCCGGAAGTCTCTGAAGCTGCGGGCATACTCGTCGGCTATGCGCACGCCGTCCCTCGACGCGGTGAACTGCTGGTCGATCCCCAGCACGCCCGTGTTGTTCAACACGTTCGCGTAGTATGAGTTGGAGAAGTTGTAGCCGGCACCGGTGGTCGGGTTGAGGAACACGGTCGTCTCAGGCGGGTTGCGCCTCGGCTTGTACGGGCACGTCGCCGCCAACTGGCGAGCGAACCGGCAGTTCATTGCGGCGTCGGGCAGGCCGGTGTTGTTGTAGTTGTAGATTCTGTAGTGGACGTAGTGGCAGTGCGCCACCCCCATCGTGTGCGCTCCTGTTCATGGATCGCCGGCGTTTAGTGCTTAATTACGCACAGTGATGAATCGTGTACAGAGTATGTATGTATCGTGTACCGAGAAGAGTGCCGAGGTCGAGCACGTCGAGGCCGCGAGAGCTGAAGTATGCGACCGCGTCGTCCCACGAAATGGTCGGCGGCGGCAGATCGACGTCGGAGACGTTGGAGGTGGCACCGTCTCTCCTGCCAGTGAAAACAGGGTAATGCCACCCTCCGGCCAGGGCGACCGCGTCCCGGGCGGCGAGATGGAGTATGTCAGAGCAAGAGACGATTCCAGGGCACTCCGACTCCATCTCTTGCTTGATATTGTCGATGAGTTCGAATCCCCGGAGCCCTTTGTTCTGATCGGCCATCTTCTCCGATCGCTCCCCGTCCAGCAGAATCGAAGCGTCACAACCCTGCACGATCACGATTGGTCTATTGGTTTAGTCAATTAATTAATTAAGGTGCGTAATCTTATTAAGCAGTCGTTTATTTAATTAGCTGTACCGTGATGAAGCAGTCGGAGTAGACGAGGCGGAGGAGGGCGGCGGTGATGGACGGATCGAGCTCCCACGCCGCCCGGACCAAATTTCGGATGTTTGTCTCCGCCCTGGTGCAGGTGGTGTTCTTGGCGTAGTAGCTGAAGGCGAGGCCATTGACGTCTTGTCTGGTGGGCTGGCCCTGTGCTTCATCGACGCAGCAGCTCGCCCAGAGGCTGAGCACCACCACCGCGGCCGCCAACCAGTAGCACCGCCGCATATCTATATCTATCTATATATATGTAGCTCTGTTGCATTGGC
>JBAMIB010212840.1:0-12435 GCA_037177415.1 Kaempferia rotunda
ATAAATTTTTACAAGAGACTGTTTCTGAGACTCGAACCTATGACCTCCAGGTCACACGACAACAAATTTAGTTTCTCACATCCAGATTTATTATATTAAAATAACTCTGATTGAATCACACCTAACATTCTCATAGAATTGATAAAAACAATTACCATTCTAGTGGGAAGAATATGCTAGAAAATTAGCCAAATGTTTATTTGAAAAGTAATCATGAGCGATATCTCAAATGCTTCATGGTTCTATGCTAAATTTCTGCATTTTGCACAATTTCTAATTTTAAAATGAATCTTCAATCTGCATCTATATATATATATATATATATATGTAAATTTAAGGAATTTGTTGGAATTTCAATGGACTATGGTTTCTGTTTTGTGATTAACCTATAAATTGATTGATCAGGTATTGTGCGAGCTATCGATGTGAATAAAGATCTTTTGTATGTTATCACACCCGTTCCCTTTTCCATTCTACAAAAGGTTGATCTTCTTCTACAAGGCTTTATTGAAATCCCTTCAGGTTTCTTGCAGGTGAGTATAATTTGTATCAAGGTAGAGATTTTCTTAACATCCTCTCGGTGTATATATATATTCCATGATGTCCCTAATTTCCCTATAAGTTGGGTTGCTTTGCCCAAGTCTACATATTATTTGTGAATAAGTCCATGAACATGCCTCTTCTTGTTTCTACATTTTGATTCTTGCTTACCAATTTTCTAAACAAGTTGCTTCTGGTGCTTGCTAGCACATACATGGAGCTAAGAAAACACTCTATTTTACATCTTTTTTCCTTGGTAATTTTATCTTCTTTGGGTAAAATTTTCATTTTCAGAATCTAAGAAAAACTTGCAATCAATCTTATAGTGATAATGACACAGTGCTCACTACTCAATGCTGAAACTTATTTGCTCAAAATAAACTCTGATTGTATGTTAATGGTTCGTTGATCAACTTTAATTGTTGTAACCTTTTCAGGTGCGTGGATCTGCATCCCCATACATGGCAACAAATGTGCTCCACAAGTTTTTGAATGAGAATTTGTAAGACGTGGAGCACTGGTCTGATTACATGAAGAGCTACATACATGATAGTTTCTACTCATGGTATCGTAATGCTTTCTCTGCACGTTTTATTTAACTCTATTAATCTCCACAAAAGTGATAAGAATGACACAAATGAAGTACATGGAAGATGGAAGACATCTTTGACTGTCTTAGCATCTTGCATTGAGCATGCTTTTTTATGGTTTCACCACAAAGTTTTCTTGTGAACCACCTCAGCTTATTTCTTTTAAAAAAAATCTTGCAGCATCAAAAGTGCTACTAAAATTATTACACAGGAAATCACACTATTCTCTTTTGCATTTTGTTAAGGTTATGCTTTCTTCTGTGGTGCTTTTGGTTCGTTGGAGTTGAAGAGATATAACTACATTTGGTAATACATTTGAATTTTAATCAGGAATACTTATGCTGTCAAAATTCTTATTCTTGGTTAATTAGGAATTAATGAGTAGGTATTCTTATCCTTCTCTCCAAAATACTTATTCTGATCGATCAGAATTATCACCTAACCCCCCACCCAAACCTCGTGATCCCTATGCTGAACACTAAATATGAGAAACCCAAGAAACCCTATCCCGAATGTGATCTCTTCCTCCTGAACTCTCTTGCATGTGCATTGTTCCTCGCTTCACTACCAAGAAACATATTGCCGGCCTCAACGTTGTAAACCCTATGATGAACTCTTCCTTGTGGCCTCTTCCTTCCAAAACTGCCATGCCCTCCATTCTTGTTGCTCCTCTTTTCAAACCCTATGCTAATTTCTCCCAACATTGAAATCTCACATCAAACATGACGACTTGCTTCACATGAAGAACCCTACACCCAAAGACCACCATCTCAGTCCATTTTTTATGTTGTTAACATGCCTGCATTCTTCGTATGGTCACTTGGGGTCAAGCCAAGCTAAGGCTCTCATATCTGTTCATGATGTATGCTTTGCAGCACTGGATGCATATAGATATTGCTTTGCATGTATTTAGGTCCATTATGCGTTCTACAGCTCTTATATGAGGGAAGTCCACATGCCCTTTGCAGGCATCGTTAGTGCATTTCTGATGGTATCCATTGCTTCAAGAACTGTATGGTGATTTCATGCTGTTGAAAGTATCTATTGTTGCCTTGTTTGATTAATTGAAGTCTCTCTACACTTGTGATCTTTTCCATGTACGCTCGTGATATTTGCCTTAGTCATGTTGCAGCTTGCTTTCAGAGCAGCTGCAAATGAACTGGTGTTTGAAATACTGGTTTTTGTATGTTGGTGACTTTGATAATATTTTTATTCGTAATTGAATTGTATAGGATTTTCAGATCTTTGCTACCTGAATAACCACAAGTCAATGACTAATAAAAACTAGTTTTACCAATCTATGACTACTAGTTTCTCAAACCAGTTTGCTAATACTGAACTTGTTTAACAATGAAGACTTTCATAAATCGCAAGGAAAATAAAATCTGAATTTTCAAGAACATGGGGAACAGTAGAACTTAAAAATAATAGGTGTCTTATTTTTTAAAGGCAAACTGAAAAGGGCTTGTCTAGCCCTCTGTGAGATTGCAATATGGTATCTTGGATTTTAGAAATCATCTTAATTGTGTTATGTTAGAGTACAATGGATATAAAATCATTTCTCAAATTTGCAGATTCCTTTTTGACGATTAAAGCTACAGAGCTATAGAATCTTCTATCTCTAAAGTGCTTAAGTATTTTTTTTTGGAAATCCACATAATGTCATGTTTGATTATTTAGCTTGAAAAAGTACAACATTCAAGCTGTTTGGACCAGGATATTTCAACTTTCCGAGCATCTTTATAGCCCTCAGAACCTCATTGAAAGATGCAACCAAATTTACAAGTTATGTAGATTATTTGTATTGCACCATTAGTTGATAGGGGTGTTGTATCAGTCCGTAGCAGTTTAGAAACGTGACTTGTAAGAGTATTTGTGATAGAATCCAACTATGCTATAGATCATTCCCAATTTGCAGTTGCTTTATGTCAGATTTGCATTTTTTCCCTTTCGTGGGAATTTGTAGTTGTTTTATTCATATCTGTTCTTAAGCTTCCTGAGTTTAAATACCCAAAAAAGTATCATTGTTCTAGTGTTGACCTTCTTAATAAGCAAACATGTCATTGTTTGTTGATTATTTAGCGACTATCAAATTCAAAAACCGTTCTATGTGCACCCATTTGTTCCCAAATTTAAATGGCCATGATTGTTTGGAAACATTCACACGCCTTTAAAAGGATTGGCTTGTGATTAGACAATGAATTTGCCATAATAGGTTCCATGCTCTTGAAGATGCATTCCAATCCAGTGCTAATGAAGGATCTGTCCAACTTGGTATTAAATGGTTGAATTTCCCACTGCACCACCTAAAATGGCCTCCTTGAAAGGAGAGTTCCTCGATAGTGATTGAGTAGTTATTATTTACTTGTTTCATCTAATAAAAATGAATAATTAATGTTGTGTACATATTATGATGATGATATGATATAAGTTTGATTTTTCGCCTTTTCTCTATTAATTGGTAAAAAAAATGTAAAAGAATTGTTTGTTTGCTCAATATGCTGATATGTCTATTTCCTTTGCTTGTTCAAGCCATGAAATAGTATTGGATTGTTATTTGCATAGTTTAGACTTTAGAGGTCAATATTTTAATTGCTATATTATAGGCAATTGTTTCATATTTTACTTCATTAATGTTGTTTTTTTTACAAAATAATGTTTCTAGTAATCCTTGCTCTTTGCACAAGTTTAGGACTGCAATGGATAGAAGTCTGCCTGTATCAGAGCTTAGCTACAAAGATAGGGATGCTCTACAGATAACAACGGCAATTGCTTGTCATGTGCAATTAGATCTCCCCTTTACTAACTTATTTTAGAGGTTGAATTAATTATAAAAGAATTGTATATGGAACTTTTGTTGTACGCTTGTCTATGTTATTTTTAGCTTATTTTTAATTCATAGATGCCAATCTTATATTTAGTTAATGTCTGTGCTTTATTTTTGATTTATAGGTATTAATGTTTCTATGGAATTATGTTGACATGACAAGATTTTGTTAACAACAAAAGAAAAATTGTGAACGTTCAAGGTTTTACCATTAAAAAAAAGCTTTATTCATTTTGAAAAGTTTTTTTTTATTTATTTAGCATGCTATAAGAATTTTATTGATAAATATGATTCATAAACATTAACGAGTTATATATATATATATATAATAAATTAGCTTGCACATCCACTTAAGCGATTGGTTGGGCATATTTACAACTCGGGACGTTCAGATAAGGTCTGTTTGGAGATTTTTTACATGTGAAGATCATCCGTAGTGATTGAGCAGGATATCAAGTCTTGATGTGTATATTTATTCATTTGATTTAATGAATTATTAAAAAAAATTATTTAATTAATCTTGTACACATAAATAAATGATTACGTTTGATTCATTTATAATTAGGAAACTTTCGCCCAAGTTTTCAATCCATTGTTTTTCCTTAGGACATGAAAAAAAAATACTCCGATCTTTTACGATGGATGATTATTCTCTCTGTATAAAAGTGATCAAAGTGCTTGTGATGCCTCTGTAAAAGAAAAACTGTCAAATAATTCAGTTTAATTTTAGCATGAAATTTCATTCCTTTGATTCTGCATTCCAATATAATTGAGGGAACAGCCGAGTGGTAGTAGACCAGAACTATTGCTTCAATTACTAACTTTTCTATTCAATCAACTACCAGATATGAACTTGAACCCAGTAGATTGGTCACTATCACTACATGTAGGAACTAGTACAGCCAGATTCACATAATGCTATGTAAAATTTTTCTTATGGTAAACGTTACGTTGCCCATTTAATCAAACTTGTGTGAACTCCAGTGCGTTTCCGTCGGGATCTCGTGCAAAAATTGCTGGCCTTCCCGATCGACTGAGCGTATAGCTGATACCTGAAACCATAGATCGATGTGTGAGCATGAATGATCTGCAGAAATCATAGTCTTGCGTGGCTGCTTTAAATTCACAAAACAGTGAGCATGAAAGATCTGCAGAATTCATAGTCTTGTGAGGCTGCTCTGAATTCACAAAACAGTCCAAATAATGCACCAGAATATACAATGGGATCAAAGCAGGTAGGAATTTGATTAAACATCTGTATTTAACAAAATCACTCTTCTTTTCCAAAATACTCCTCTCATTTAAAATATAAAATAATTCTAAAAAACTACTAAGAGCCACAATGCTACAAATGGTAGTCATGCCTCCGGCCGTAGCAATAGGCCCTGCCGGTTGAGGGCAGGCTACAAAATTGCAGCCGCCGGTCATGACCTTGTGAAATTTGTGGCTAGATCATGCCCAGTCTGGCTGTGCAATTGTGGCCAGAGGCCGCGACCAGACTAACCAATCGTGGCTAGGCGGCCATGACTTACCTGGCCGCCCAGCTGGGGTGGTCGACTAAGTAATTTTGAGTGCCAAGACATCTTCATTCGGGGGCAAACACCAAGGATGCTTGTAAGGCTGAAATCTACTTTAATGAAAATATTTTGTATCACCCCACCACTAACCAGGCACTCTATATGTTATGTTCAAATCAGAAGGTTGGTACAAGAACAAATTGAGGTTAGAGCTAAACTCAATTTGTTCAAATAACTACAAATATCAACTGGATTATATTCTTCATGCTTTTCCTACCCTTCTATTTCTGTACATTTGAAAATGCAAGGAACAACAAAAGCTAGGTTAGAGCTGAAACATGGCACCATTAAATACCTACCAGCTTTGTCAAAAATTGCTTTAAGCTTCATAACATCCCGAATTGCGATACAAGCATGGCGATCACGGCCACCATGCTCCGGTCTTCCAGTCAAGGGATCAGGATTTGGGAGCTCCATCAAATGAATCATCTCAGAACCCACCCAGAGCCATGCCCCTCTGTATGGAAGCTTATCATGTGGCCTTGCTTCATTAATCTCCAGACCTGAGTTAGAATATAACTTGTCAACACCCATTTTTTTTCTTGAATGAGTTTGCTTAAATTGCTCAGCAGGACAAGACCTACCGAGAAGATCCTTGTAAAATGCAAGTGACCTCTCAAGGTTCTCACAGAGCACACCAACATGGTGAATGCTAACAACTCCATAATCTGCATCTGTTCATCACAAAACTAAAGTATAGTAGAAAAAACAACTTAAATACTTGCGGTAATCAAGCTACATCTCGCCAATTTCTGCAAAAACATCAAAAGAAGGTACCATCATCAGCATCTTTTGCGACTTCAGTAAAGATGCGATCTTTTTCGGCCGACACCATGGTTTTTCCCAGAGAACAGATCGCTGGATCCTCCTCTCTTACAGAGATCAAACGTCGCCCGTTCCTCCATGGAAAATTTGAGCCTTTGGAGACGAGGGTTTTGCGGCACAGCTGGGGAGAGTGGGAGAGAAAGATGTTCGAAAATCTACAGTGATCAGGTAGACTAGGGCGTACCGTGGTCGAAGGAAGAGAATAAGGCGGTGAGAGGCATCGGATCGCCATTGCTCCGCTTGCGAACCCTCCTCCGTTCTTCCCGACCATGAAATTTGTGTGGAAATGGGCACATTCTCTCCAAGCCCCCTAAATTTATCTCGCATGCGTTTCCCCGCGCATGGGAATCGAGTTCGTTTTTTCTTATGGTTTCCAGAACCGTTTCCCATTTTCCAGGGATACGCATTATAATTGAATATTTTAATATAATAGTATTTTAATTTTAAAATTTTAAATTTAAGATTAATTATTACGGTAAAGCATTATAACAATAGTAGAATCTATGACTATTTTACAATCAATTTTATAGTTTAATCAAATTGGTAATTTTTTTTATATAATAATACTTTGTATATAATAATTTTATTTAAAATAAAATAATCATATTTTTTACGTTGCAGCTGTTACATATTTAACGGCTTCCAAATAACTACTATAATAATATAAAAAAGAAATACCAATTTGACGATTTACATAATTTAGCAATCCTTTTCATTTTGGACAAAATGAAAAGACCACAATTATTTGTGTTTTCGTTAGATGGATGCTCCTTTTAAAAAAAAAAATAAATTAAATGAACGTCCTCTGTGTCTAAAATATTTATGTATTATTTGACCATCCAGCTGTGTAGAATCTAACAACTAATTTCTACCACGATGATTTATTTTAATTTTAATTTTCTAAGTAATAATATGATTAAAACAATATTTTAATGAGCAAACTAAACAATGAGGATTATATGACACTCGTTATATTTTAAATAACATAATTTAATCATAATCAACCAGGTACAATCTAATATATAACTTTTACAACACGTAGCATCTACCATCGAATAATTTCTACATATTATAAAAGCTAACCTATAACTTCTAAAGCATCTATGGCTATTTTCAAGATGAACCGTGCCCATTTTTAAATGGTGCTTATTTGACTTTTTAAGGAAAAAAACTTAAATGAGGACACCTTTTTAATTTTTGTCCTTTAATTTTTACCCCTCTACTGTTAAGATTTTGCATTTCTTTTGTAATATCGTCAAGGAACGCTTGACAGAGAATCCTTATCTGTTTGGAGATGAGATCCTTTAGTTCATAACTCCTGATTCATTCCTGTTCTAGTGCATAGCAGCCATGGGATTAGATCATAAGAAACTAATACTTGGATCTGATACAACGGTTATCATGCACTGGATCAAGAATGGTAAATAATAACGTTTATTGGTGGCTAAATAATAACGTTTATATTATTTGGGCAGATAGGATCCTCTGTCCCACAAATGTTATGTACCCGTGTCCCACATGTGTTTTTAACGGCTCAGATCTCATCCTAACAATTCAGATCAAACGGGGATGAGATCTGAGCCGTTAAAAAACACATGTGACACGGATACACAGTATTTGTGGGACAAAGAATCTCATCTCTTGTTTGGTAAGGAGGTGAGAGAAAAGGTGAGGGGAGAAAGGGAGAGAGAACTTTTAGCCTTTCTAACTCTCAAATGAACTATTCCTTAGCCTCCAAATAAACAGGAGTAGATTTGGTCACAAAGGACATTCTTTCCCTTCTTTTCTTTCCCCTCACTTTCTTGCCCTTCCTAAGGGACATTCAACTTTGACAGAATTGATTTGGTCACAAAGGTCTGTGTCCTTCCAGCAGCTTTCTCCAACAAAATCTTGTGCCTCAGAGCGCCGTCGCATTTGGTCACAAAGCAGAGCATGAAGTTCCCAAACTTGAGAGACCTTGAGAACTCGCCTGCCTTCTCATCGATGGCGGACGCAAGACAATCTACAGTATCAGGAGGCAAACTAACCTTTTGATTCAGGATATGCTGAAACAGCACGAACATGGACTCCGTCCACACCACCTCGTCGCGTATCAACTCCCGGTGGCGAGCCAGCAGCACGGGGTTCCTATCCTTGGCGTTGGCGGAGAGCAGTCTCTGGCACGCGGAGGAAGCGTGCACTGGATGCAGGCATTCTTTGACGACTCGCGCGAGCACGTCGCAGAGAGCCGCATTGAGTCCTTCCTTGCGGAGCGCCAACGGAAAGAGGAGAGCTTCCACTGCTGCCACCGGATGTAGCCGGCAGAATTGGATGGTGGCGGAAAGGAGCAATCTTGACGGCGGCTGCTGGAGGAAGAGAAACTTGGGGAGGAGGATGGAGCAGAGAAGGTGGTGGGCGTGACAACATCCTGTAAAGTTCAAGACATGCTCGCCGGAGAGACCGGAGAGGAGAAGCGATGCGGTCTCGTCTAGGGTTTCCCATGGCTCGAGAAGGTCGAGAATTGCGAGGTGGCTTCCGTTTCCGGATTCCGAGCAGAGTTGACGGATTTGTTCGGCCAGGCGAATGACTTCCGGCGGTGCCTCCGACGCCAACAGATCTTCTTTCAGAGATAAGACACGCTCGATTAATCTAGGGCCGAGAACAATCTTCGTCGGAGGAGGAGAAGAGTATGTCGCGGATCCAGAACTTTCCCGAGCATCCTCTCGATCGGTGACCAAGTCCATTGCTTGGGGTTCAACCGCGATCGATATCGATCGATCGGTAGTTTTTGGCAGCCAGCCGGGGGCGATAGGAAGCCATGTGAGAAGAGGATCGGAAGCAAAGACGGAATCTTTGAGCCACTCCGGCAAGGAATATATGCCGCCGTCGTCGTTTTCCTCCCCGGAAGAGGGAACAGGAGTCGAAAAGGACACGGCGTCGAGCAGGTGCTGGGCGGCCTTGCGGGCCCAAAATGCCGGCCCGAGGGCGGGGCCGGAGTAGTCAAGGACGCGGGCGGCGAGGGACAGGAGGCAGGAGCGAGGGAAGAGACGATGTTGTACGGCGAGGAAAGAGAGGACGCGGGATTGGAGGGATTGGGGGAGGGTTTGGAGGAAGATGACTGACGGGGGATGGGGGGAGGGGGCGGCGGAGAGGAGGAGAGAAAGAAAAGCGGTGGTAGGGTGCTGGCCGCTGCGGCGGTGATTTCGGAGCCAGAGGGAGGCGTCGCCGTCGGCGGTGGCGGAGTCGAGGAAAATCTGGAAAAGGGGCAGCCACTCTTCCAAGCCGCCCTCCGCCATTCTTCTTCGCCCGCTCTCTGAATCGCGGCTTCAAATGACTCTCCGCTCTTATTGGGCTCAACTGATGGGATGGAAGCCCATTCACTTACAATCAATTCTTATTGAGAAATAAAAATAACATTTTATTTATAAATTATCCCAATCTTTTAAAACCCTTACACTCCGTTTAGAAATAATGGAATTGAATTTTATTAGAAATTAAATTCCATCAAAAATTAAATTTAATTTTTATATTTAAAATGAGTTAGTAAATAATAAAATTGAATTAAATTTCTTAATTTAAAATCTATCAAAATTAATTTCAATTCTTATATTTTTATCATTTTATCATTCATCAATAAAGATTATTTAGTAATTTCAATTTTTCAAATGAAATTCATTTGCAAATTTGATTTATTTTAAAGGATTTAAATATAATTGAATTTCAATTTCTTATCAATTCTTTACCGAAATATTATTTCAAATTGAATTTCAATTCAAAAAAGAATTTAATTCTATAAATTTCCAAACTGCCTATTAAAAAATGCATCAACAATCCGACAGGATCCAAAAGGAGATGCTTGCACAACAAAGTATACAAAAATGTTTTCCAATGTTAGGTGACAATTCATAAATCTCTCCCCGCTATTATACCCATAGATTGACACAGTTATATTTATCCTAATAGGTTTTAACATCAATTTTTAATTGATATAAAACATCTAATTGGATGCTTAACCTCCCCATACAATAAACCATTGCACTAGGATAAAATACCCCTATAATTTAATCTTATGAGAGGGACCGATGATATTGAACCGCTTAAGATAAATGATATCACCTTTTACTCTAAAAAAAAAAGTAAACTTATGGTTTATCAGATCATGCAACAAATTCATTTATTATTGCTAATATAGTGCAACAATAAGGCACCTTTAAAATTTTTCCCAAACATTTAAAGATCAAATTTAAGTTTCAGCAAATTAACTAATAATTTTTTTTAATAAATAGTTGATCTAAAAGTACTAAATTAATAAGTTGTCTATTGCAGTACTTTCTGATTTATCTTAGTGATCGATAAAAAAATTTTATGTTACTAAATATATCATCTCAAAATTAATCAATGTAAGAGATACTTAATGTCAATTAAAAAACTACTGATTTTATTGCTCAAAGAAACTTCAATATCATTCAAGAAACTCTAAAGCATAGTGGATCTATTG
Source organism: Kaempferia rotunda (assembly GCA_037177415.1). Classification (NCBI taxonomy): domain Eukaryota; kingdom Viridiplantae; phylum Streptophyta; class Magnoliopsida; order Zingiberales; family Zingiberaceae; genus Kaempferia; species Kaempferia rotunda. Next base: position 10,837 of record JBAMIB010212840.1, read on the forward strand.
TTGAATAAAGCTTCAACGTGATCCATGAAACTCTTAAGTACAGTGAATTTGTTGTTGAATAACGCTTCAATATAATCTATTAAATTTGGAAGAATTAAGAATTTGCTCTCAAACTTAGAAAGACAAATTTTAACACCAGTTAGTTATTGTCTGAGCACCACCCTCAATTGAAGTTATGATTAAAAATTAGTAAAATTGTCACCAACATAAAATACCTTAAACAGGGTTTTGATTGCATTTCTTATGTTGTCATTTGAGTCGGCCATGACAACAGTCGAGGAAGATGTGTTAGCGGCAGCTCAGCTCGGTGGAAGAAGGAGAAGGTAAAAAGATGATGAGAAAAAATTCGATTAAATTAGTTTTTTAATTTTCTTTAAAAAAAAATTCAGTTTTTTCAATTAATTCGGTTTAATTTTAATTTTTACATTTTTTATTCGATTTAGACAGAATAAATTAAAATACTACAAACCAAATGGATAAATGTTCCATGGTTCTATGCATCATTGTTAAAAAAAAATTAATTTGCAATAGAAGTTATGTGAAGCAATGTAAGTTTTTAAAATTTTGTACATTGCTTCCACCCTCACTTGAAGCAGTGATTAAAATTTAGTAAAATTGTAAGTACCTTAAATCGGGCTTTGAATGCATTTCTATGTTATCCTTTGAGTTGGCCATGACAGCGGCAATGATCCTTTCTCAGTCCTATTCTAACACTTAAGGATAATCACCATCATCAGGCAATAGTAGGCCTAATTATTTATGTTTGGTATATAATTTTTTCCGCTGTTATTCAAAACATAAGTTCCTATATCACTTTTTTACATTTATATAGTCATCCAAAAGATATTTGAACACGAATTGAAAGTGCATATTCAAAGCAAATCCAATCTCAAATTCAAAAGATTATTTATTATTTAGTTGGCTAGATGAAGACAAGTTTCATCCGCCCCTGCAACTCCTATTACTTGGGACCTTACCTGATTATCATTTCAGTTTGCGAAGACAAATCAGCCCGGCTGATTATCATTTGATTGAGATGAATGAAAAAAATTAAAAGATATTAGCTATATAGACCCTCAAATTAATCGTCTGTAATTATTTCAAAATGGAAAAGTAAAAAATCTCGGTTCCAATATAAATGGTGGATTAATGTCCAAAAAACAATCTTTTTAACTGCACACTGTTAAAGCTTATTCTAAATATTAAACCAAAGATTTCAAATAAAAAATCTGTACTTACCATAGTGATCAAAATTTTATAAGTTTTTTTTCAAAAGGCTTACGTTAGAAATGTTTAAGAGATTCTTTATACTCTTTATCTTTCCCTTCATTTTCACTACGAATATATCTTTAATGCACTCATAATGTGCCCATCAATTTCGGTAATAATAAGTATGGCGGCAGGCCTCTCAATTTTAACTTCGGTCAATTAACTAATAATTTTTTTTTAATAAATAGTTGATCTAAAAGTACTAAATTAATAAGTTGTCTATTGCAGTACTTTCTGATTTATCTCAGTGATTGATAAAAAAATTTTATGTTACTAAATATATCATCTCAAAATTAATCAATGTAAGAGATACTTAATGTCAATTAAAAA
>JBAMIB010213048.1:0-12434 GCA_037177415.1 Kaempferia rotunda
GCACACCACTATACTCAGAAGACGATGAAATATTTGTTCTGGATATTTCTCCTACATTATCTTCATGTCGGACGCAAAAATTTGCATCAAACATACTTCATATCTCAGAGAGAAGTTGTTCATCAATATGATCATCCCTGATAAATAAATCACAAACTATTTTAACAAAATTACAACTACATAATCAGAGTAGAGGCCTAATTCAAAGAACAAGTACATACTAGATTTACATATTTTATCAGGGGGTTTCACAGATTCGACGCATAGAACTAGAACTTTTTTTAATTTAGAAATTTTTTCTACCACTATGAATGGTTTAGCGAGTAAAAGGTATATATGCTAAATAACCATGGATCACGTAAGGCCTGATATCATTACATGTCTGACCAAACGTTGGGCCTGATATTGGGCCTAATTGTACCGCACATCAGGACCGCATCTAATCGTGTTTTTCGTAACGTTGCTTAGCACAATTTCAATCAAACATATCAGTCCCAACGCGTGCCAATTCCAGTGTTATCAACCAAAGACGCACCAGTAACGTCTAGCTGAAATCTATCATCAGAGTGAAACACCTCACAAATCGATTACCTAATCAAGTACACCAAATTTCATGTGGTGTTCACTTGAAATTCTCCAAAAAACCAATGACACCATAAAGCTAATTATTATCATCAACTTGTGCTACAAAAATTAAACCATTTTTTAAACTAACAAATATATTTACAGTAGCATATTTGTATGTACATGGTGACTTCTTTATCCGTCTTCTTCAACTACCTGCACTGTTGCCGGTGATGTTCTTAAACGACATTGTTCTTGATCGATGTGTTATACTTTGAGCTTCCCTCTTTACCACAATACCCCAAAACCCTAATCGCGAAAACCAAAACACAGAGAGGTTCTTGATGGTTTCGTGTTTATAAGAGCACAAAGGTATGGAGGGAGAAAGAGGATGAAAACACGTTCATTAGAACCACTTTTCCATTTTTTAATTATTTTGTAGTTCGGATGCTTTGATATTAGTGTTTGAAAGTTGACAATTGACGGGAAGGGTAAAAGGAGAATTCCATACATTTACATCCTCCTTTTTGGTAGATATCAAAATATGATACGCCTTTTGGTAAATACCAATTCTTATATGCGCCTTTTGGTAAAAACCTGTAAGAAGTATGAGGGTACAATGAATCTTAGTTGGAATCAATCTTAGTTAAACTCTATATATTTCAATAATAATGAGTTTTATTTAGTTTATCACCCTTGCATCGAATTTGCTGATATTGTCGCTTGATGGATCTAGCAACATGATCACAATCCTAGGCTATATGAGTGTAACCTTCCTCACATGTCTAGGGCTCGGGTGTTGTAGTCAAGAAAATATAAGGTTTAGCACCACTTATCAATGTTGCTATCGTCATTTTAAACTTTTTGTAGATTGCAATATGAGAAGATAGTAATATAAGAAAGTTGTTGTGTTTTTTATTCTCACTAACTTTTTGCTCAGTAGTTGCATGGAATGGATTATAACTGATCATTAATTTGTGGCTTTGTTTGTCACTTAGTTTTTAAGAACAGATTTGGAATCTCCCTTTGCTAGAGATTTATTTTTTATTTATTCATGACCTTTGGTTGTATTTAGGGTTGAATGTTTGAAAATGTTTGGGGTCAAGATTCAGGTAGAAAGTTGCATCATCATTGTTTTAATTTATTGAGTTAGGAATTAAGGTTGTCATGGTGGAATTCTTGCTTCATCAAGCAATGGATTCCCAGCCTTAATAACGTTTCACTAATCTATAAATGGATCATGCTCGTGTCAATATCAAAATGGCTATATCGCTGAACTGTTGTTCTTCCTTCTCTTGCTATATTCCTTAAGATAAATATATATTATAGTGAACACAAATCATTTTCTCTAACAATAAGTGAGGCAATTTTGCATTTTAGTATAAATAAGTGAAAATATTAACTAATTTATTTCAGAATAGCCACTTCAAAATGTTGTCTGAGAGAGAATCTGTATTGCAATCATTTTCATATTTTAGAAAATCACTTAGCTGCTGTAAAATAGATAAATAAACAAAATTATATTTATTAGCATTCAATTTGTATATATATATATATGATACCCTAAAGATGACCAAAAGGATCATATACCTCTTGAAATAATCAACTTTTGTCAAAACCTCAGTAGTCAATTCTCTATTTGATTGGGATATATTGATATTAATATTCTGAATTAAGATAATAGCCATATTATTATTAAAAATCAATATTAAAATTTTCTTATTATTAAAATATTCTATTGAAAAAATTAAAATATTTTTTTCCATTTGGCTTACCGAAGGAGTACCTTTTCTCATTTGGTTGATCTATCAGTAATCATATAAACTTAACATTGACACATGGTTCACAATATTAAGGCATTTCTTGATTTCTTCTAGTGCTTGTTAGTTGTTGCCCATTTGTAGCTGACATTGTCCATTATTGTCATAAGAATCTTGTTCTATTAGTTCAGTCGCCCTTGATAATTTGTTCCAACTTTGTCATTATCTAAATTTATAACTCATGTTATTCAGCAACTTACTATGTCAATGTCTTATTTATCCTAGAATTTAGCATATGATGCTGATGTGGTGCACTAAAAGCATTTAGGGAAACAAATAAGATTATCAAAGTTTGAATACATCGGATTTATCCAGTAGGCTAACTAGGAGGAAGGCCGTCTAGAATTAATCAGGGGAAACCTAACATAAAAATCTACAGGAACATGGCACTTGAAAAAGAAGCATTTGCATTTAACATTTCCTTTTCACTTTATGGTGCTCTATTTACTAGCCAGCACTCGTCATTTCGCTCTCTAAACATCGTCTGGTGTTTACTTTACAGAAATCGCATGACAAGAACTGATGCCGCTATGCTTCTTCGGTCTGGGCTCGTTGCAATGTCTCTTGAACAACTTTGATCCTCGTAGGTCAAATCAATGATGAATAAGCCACACACTGTTTAAGACTCCCCTTATTGTCAATCTGTCTCTGGAACTTTGTGTGTGATTAAAAAAAAAAGGATGATCATGTGTGATATTTTGACTACGCAGTATGTTGAAACTTGAAGGAAAAGCGAATTGTGTTCTACTCACTTCCTCCATTATCTCATCAGCAATGTTGGGTTGCCTTGGTAAAGTTTCGTTTATGGTTCAATGGCTACAACGGAAACTGCATCACAACTACGGATGCCCTGTCTAATGTGTAAATTTTTGTGAATTCTCATAGATATTTTAAGTTAAAACTTCATCTAAATTCAATTGCTAAAAATAATCCCACTTAAATAAACATTTTAACCTGTTGGAAAGAGCTTGCTATTTAATACATTTTAGATGAATATATGTTCACTAAAAAATATATTGTCAGTTATCATTGGACAATTCTACAACAAGAATGCGATATGGCAATATGAACCTTATGTTTTCTTTTTTAAGATTTTGAGTTCCAATTTACCTTCACAAACATCGGATCGGTTACCAACCTTCGTCAACTTTTTTGAGCAAATATCGAATATAAAACAAAGTTAAAATGAAATCAGAGGACAAACTAATTTGATTAATCAATGGACAAGTCAGTTGGTTCTTTTCTATACACTGCAAAGAACGTCTCGCTAACATTCGAAATGCAGCTCTGATTCCAAAAAAAAAAAACATATCCAACGCAATTACAACATGCATACAAAGAAACCAATGTCGATTGCTTCAACATTCTGAGTTGATAACCTTTGGCTCCCGCAAATGTCGGATAGCATTTACTCTTCAAGTGTACCGCCGAATAATCCATCTCCTTTTCTACTTGAGGTACTCTACCACTCCCTGGGAGATCTCCTCCAGAAAGGAAGCAACCCCCATGAGACTGGAGAAACCATCGACATTTTGCTCTTCGATGAGATATCTCTCAAATATTGAGGCATCATCTTGCGCCCCACGTATAAAGGTAAGCTTTGGCGTGATGCACCTTTCCTGTTTCAATTTATTGATGCTCGTCCTCAGAAGACCTAGAACATGAAATATTTCAGACCCTTTTTGCAGTTGCTAACACTGCAAAATGACAGAAACCAAGCTTCCAGTTTCATGTAACAAAGTGCAACAGAGCAAAAGATAACTTACAATCATGCGGAGGAGGAAAAGGAAGTGAAAGATCAGCTGAAGGGCTATAGTATACAATTAAATTAGTGAAGGCATCCAAGAGAAAGATCGGGCTTCCGCTTGTAAGGAGAGCTGTATGACTTAACGAATGGCGAGGGTATGCCAGATTGTCTGGTGTACTGTAGGAAGCAAGCAATGGATATATAGCAAGCTGAAGGGAACTTGGCTCCAGAGCACTGCGACAATCAATTGAGTTAGACTGAATACTTTGGAAGAAACCTGATTCTAATAATACTAATAACACTAACCTAGATTTCTAAATATTCCCCCTACACTAACCTAGATTTCTATTTATCTCAAGACTTTTCATGTTTCAAAATTTGAGTAACCTGATTCTTAGATCTTCAATTTGCTGAGCAAAATTTGAGTAAATATTCTTAGATCTTTACTTCAGCACGGGAGAATGCAGCAGACATTAAGTAGACTAAACATGTCCAGGTGGATTTTTGGGTTGAAAATTTGTCAATACAACATTTAAAAATCAAACATCAAATGATTACCGTTTACTAAGGTATTCAATAACGTCTTTAGTCATTATGGGTAGTTTCAAGTTAAGAAATTTACCTAAGAAAAGAAGTCCACTGGTATTGACTTGATGCTAGTTTTGGCATTTGTCTGGGTCACAACAAATTTAACCACTATCCGTGCAAAAAAGGCAAAAACAACTCACCTAAAAAGGCATTGCAAGTATATCCGATAATCTGGGTGAATGCCTTCCTCATGTAAGCGGAGAAGAGGGTTCCTTAACAAGGCAAAGATTAGTCGAGGCATGAACTGCAACTGTGGACATTGTGAGAAAGCAACATCAACACGTGAAGTTTCATTCACAGCGCCACTTTGTACGAGTCCATGTGCATCGTTGTATTGAGCAGTGAGAATGACCAGCCAATCATGGAGCAACAATCTTCCTTCTCTGACACCTTCCTTTAAGGAAGCTAAAATCACCTGAAAGACAATGAATATGGAAGAAATATGAAATTACAGCATGTTCTTTCTAATATATATAGAGAGAAACAGCAATTACAGGTAAAAACTGAAGCTACGTCTCGAGTATTAAGGAAAACGATTGACAGAAAATCAGAGCAAGCAAGACCGGTTTGATAAGGAACTAATTGAAATGGCTTTTTGTATTATAAATACTTACAAAGTTTTATCTCAGACCTTTTGAACCAAGAACTGAGTGTTGGACAAACTAAACATGGAACTTTAACTTCTACTGATACAATCTTGCATGAGAGTGCAGGGCTAAGTGGCAAAAAATCAAACCTTAGTCGGCAATTTGTCATCATCATTCTCTTCCAAGTTCCAACAATGTAAGAGCCTTGGAAATTGACATTGAAATGTAGAACTAAAAGTTGACAGGAAGTTTCATCAGAAAATGCATTCTACGTCACAAATATTACCTTATGAACTAGAATGGATAGTGTAGCTTCTGGATCAACACTGTCATAAAGTTCATTCATGTTTGAAGCAGAACTATATTGCAGCGTCCTTATCCGTAGTCGTCTCTTGACACAAAACTTTAAGCTATATAAATACAAAGGTTTAAGCTACACAAACAAAGTGACGGAGAAAAGTAACAAACAAGTGACTATGATTGTACTGTACTAGAATAGAGAACAAGGAATAGGCTCAACTATGCCAATAAGGAACAAAAAATGTTCCAAGAAAATTATGGTACTCCAAAATGATATCATCCATAATACTTGATTGGAGAAATATATACTTGGTCATACTAAACATTAAAATTTTAGAACAAATAGTCAAAATATGCATCCCAAACATCTGAACATTCCAAATTTTATAATCTATTGAGAGATCAGGGACCGTGCTTTGGAAAATCACTTGATCATCACACTTCAAGGAACAAGATGGATGCAAGTCAATATCCAATATTTGAGTTGTGTACATCTCAAGAATTTAAATTTAATACTGTTAGAAATGCATATATACACACTTTCTAGCAGAATTCAACTCAGAAGTGTCAATATCCTCCTGAGGAACAACAATGCTGTACTGAAATGCCAACTGGAGAACTGGAGGCTCTGTATACCTGCAAAGCAACACTCATAATATTAATTGCTCTATGTTAGCCACTCAGAATACCCGCTTCTTGGAAGATTACTGACACAATCACATCTGCAAAGCTTCTTTTCTCCATAATTTTATGAAGATTATCATTCTAATTTTCTCAATAGCAGAACTAACAATTGTGATCCCCTCCATGTTGAGGAACTCCAACCTTTCGTGCTATGGTTATTTCCAAACACATCCAGATTGTCCTGTTTGTTCCATTTTCCTATTCTCAACATATTTCACCAAACTGTCAGATAAATAATGTGTCACCAAATGCACTTACCAATTTAAGCTCTAATATTGGAGAACGAAGCTCTGTAGAATTGGAAGGAAGGCTATTCAAAAGGATGACTACAACGGAAGATGTGGATTTTGCTACTGCAACAAATATTGTGCTAGGTATTTTTATTTAATAAACAAAACTGCAGTCTACACCATCACAGAATTACAATTCTTATAGGCTAGGTGGGAGTACACAGCCCCACACCATTTGGTAGTGAGGAGATATATAGTTGCATCTTAATTATCAGGTAAGAAGAAGCCAAACACACGTTTTATGGTCTACAAGTTATTAGTTGAGTACAGACTACTTTGGATCTGAAACATGGAGGGCATGGTGCAAACCACAGTCTACACCATCACAGAGTTACAATTTTTATATGCTACAGAGGGAGTACACAGCTACACACCATTTGGTTGTTAGGAGATAATTGCATTTTAATTATCAAGTAAGGTCATAGCAAACATGTGCTTTATGGTCTACAAGTTATTATTTGAGTGCATACTGCTTTGGATCTGAAATATGGAGGACGTGGTAGATATGCAGTTACAAACTTATAATCATGATCATATGCACATTCGTTTTAAAGTGCATGGTACAATCATTGTAATATCTCAGCAACTATAATAGTGATGATGGTCGATGGTTAAAAGATGACACTAAATTTATGTGCACATGCTAATTTTTATATGCTTCCCTTCCAACCTTTTGATTGTCTAATGTACATAACTTACAGAATATCTTTTAACAGACGTATGATGTTGCATGGATTCACTTTGCTGTACATGAAACTGTAGCTTTTCGAGTTATCAAGTATGAACCAAATCTTGAAAACTGAACGATGAAATTGCAGGCTCCTGAAAAGAGATGTGGTAGTCTTTCCTTCCAAGCACATGGCATATACCTTCTTGCATATGTGTACTACCATGTTCATTGAGCTGAGACTACACAGTAACTATACAAATTTGGAGCCTACTATATACTCATTCTTCCCTTGAGAATCTAAGGCCACAAGTCATTGATAAATGCCTAGAATTGTATTTAGCAAAGATTTCTTCTCACCCTTTTCTTCTAGTTCCTTCCGCTTGTCTAACTTGAATCTATGGAGCATCTTTCAATATATCCACATCACTTAACCAATATCATCTTTGTTTTATCTTCTATTCCCTAAATATTTACAACTTTTTTCTCGGTTCCCAATTCTCCACATCTACATTGACCCTCAACTCTGTTATATGATATGAAACTTTCAAGCACAATTAGAAAATAGCTAGATAGGCCAATGGAGTCAACGATTGCATTCGACAAAAAATATTTTACCTGAAGAAACCATCAGAATTTGCAAACTCGAAGTCATATGCATATGTGGCAAAAGAATCACAGCAGATGATATGTTGAACATTTTCATATTGTGGATCTGGAAAAAAATGTCCATACTGCAAGAAATAAAAAGAACTAAGGAGGAGCTGAAAAGATTATATATAACATCAACAAGAAGTACAACTAGAAGTGATGTTGCATACAGAGTATCCAAGTTTGTAGTCAGAAGATGTCCTCAATCTCAATATGCAACCAAATGCATAAGGGCGACTCAACATGTGATACCTGTCCAAGTATTAGGGTTAAGAATCAATAAATCTTGCATAAGGAGAAATAATAACTTGTCAAATAATTTATTCTTTAAAACTAGTAATGATCCATAAATTCAAATGGATATCTTAATATTCATCTGTAAACTCACATGTCTTGTGGAAGAGTAGAATCATCCATGTTAGAATAAAGAAATAATGAGCCACCACTTTCAATACTCAGATACTTGAGAGAAGCCAAATCTGTGTATTCATCAGTGATAGCAAAAATATCAACACAAACACCTGCTTGAACAGCAACAGCAGCCTGTGATAATGGTCAGCATTTATATGTCAAAAAGTTCATCATGAAGTTGTTCGTCTAGATGACAATACCAGATCTTTGTAGAACGGTGTCTGCTCAGGGAGCAAAGCAAGGTCAGCATCTTCCCTCTTGCTAGCATATTGTTCCCCATAACGTCTTGTATCTAACTGTCCAGCTCCGTAATCAGGAGGACCAGACATGAATGCAAATACCCTGGCTGTTAAGAAGATAGATGCCACAGATAAGATAGCTAACAAATCTAAGCAGAGAAGAAAATGACTTTCTAGAAATTAATTCAGCAGAAAATAGAAAAAATAAGGGAACTCTGAAAAGTCACAGTTATACATACCCAGTGCAAATGTACTCCCATATTCTGAACTTAGGTAATCAATGAGAGCTGTCATGGCTACCCCAAACCCACGGCCACCTAGCAACACACCATCATCATGCTCTTGCCCTGCAGCTGTTGTTCTCTCCCAGGAAGTTGTAGGCTTTAGTGTCTCAAGAGCTGCAGCAATACGATCCTTGCACGTTTCTACCTACTTACATTAAAAAAAAAATTGATTATGGGATACATAAACTGACCTAACAATTGGTTATTGTCAAAGGTTACCATACAGGAGCTAGAAACGAAAGCAGTGGCATGACATCTTCAATATCAACAGGCAATCTGTCCTCCAAATCAGGTGGAATAAAAATGTTTTTAACGACTGCTATTGGACCTTGAACATCATATAAGCCAATCTTGTGGCTGAATGTAATCAGACCAAACAATGATCCTGGTACCAAAGCTGTAAAACATAAGAGTAGAAGAAAATGGAGACTAGATCAGTAAAAGACAAAATGCGGCTAAAACAGTATAGAAGATGCAGTAAAATTCTGAGAAGAATCTTTAGTTCCAACAAACCATTACCTTCAAGAGCTGCCAGGAGAGCACTTTTGACAAGTTCTAGAAATTCTTCAGAAGCTGCGATGAGGGCGTCAAAGGAGATTGGTATTTAGTACATGGGCTCAATAGCACCAAAAATAACTTAACATAGGGAAAATAGTTGGACAGATAAACGAATGAGTATCACTAAATCACTAATCATTATTCTGGTCTTAGAAGCCCTAGAAATGTCTGACAAAATGAATGTGAGAACTGAACAGATGCACACAGAACAAAGGTCCTAATTAAGGAAAGAAAACCACAATAAGAGGGAAACTTCTAGTCATAATCACCTTATTTCTCTTTTCTGGTACTTGCAAAATTAGTGGTGGATGAAGGCAATTTGCAATTATTGCAATTTAAAAGTAAACAATATAAATCAAATCCTCTGCTACACAAATATAATAATTTTTCTTTGATTTTCTCCCTTTAATCCCTTTTCATCCTCATTTCCTCTTGTGCTACCACCATTCTGAAAGGACACCAACACAAGATAGCTTCGAAGCAGTGGACTATCGGGAAATATCAATATCTTCTGCTTTGCCTCTCTTCCTTTCTGAAATAGCACCACCACTAAACTGCGCCTACAATATTTGGACTCTTCATCTACCCTCTCAGTACAAAGTCAAACATGACACTTTCAAATACTGATCAATATTCCTACTGATCATGTGAAAAATTTTTAAAATAACAATTTCAAATACTTGGATCAACACGCATGTCAAATACTAGTATCCAAATCCAAGTAGCATAGGCTGGAGCAAGAATGTCAACCAATATGAAGAATTATATATAGAATTTACGATTCTACACTTAGACACACTACATAGGTCTCTAGTGGATTCAATATTGATTTGAAAATCCTTGGCTATTCCCTTTCTTCTGACGGTGGACCTATAATCATTTTGATTTTTTTTTTGCTGCACTTGTTGCATCAGCAGTGGAAGAAGACAATTGCAATTTGAATTCATTGCAGTTAATAGGAAACATAATAAATCACATCTCCCGCTCCATAAAAATAATCAGAAATTTTCTCTGGGTTTCTCCCTTTTGTTTCTTTTCATCTCAGTGCCTTCTAGTAGCTACCATCCTTCCAAAATGATACCTGCATCATGATGGCTTACAAACAGCAGCACCATTGAGAAATCTCTGGTATCTTCCTCCTCAACTCCTCTCTTGGATGGATCACCCTGAAGCAATCAAGAAGGAAAGCACAAGAAGAAACCAAGACAAGGAACTGATCTAGGAATCGTCAAGCAGTGTCCACTCAAATGGCGCATGCATAATAATCCATTAATAGCACAAACTATGGCCAGAATCTGGGTAGTCAATGCCTCTGAGAATGATTTTCAACACCATGGTATTAGCTAGATACAAGATAATGGGCACCAAGAAGCAACTAAGACAAGTATCTGACCTACACTAAGAGTTTAGTAGTTAGGATCGGATTAATTTAACAACTAGGAGTAGAAAATAATCATATATGGCAGATATAATCATAGTATTTCAAGGTAATAATTAGTTGTCCGGTATAAATCAGTGGCGCAGCTACCATGATTGACATAGAGCTACTTTGCACATTTCGTAAGCTGTTCTATAGAAAATAATCAAGCCAATAAAAGAAGTAAGCAATCTCCTCAAGCAAGGAAGAAACTGCAAAGGCACTGAGTGGACCATGTAAACTTTAGCCATAAGCTCACTAGGGGTGTAAACAGAGCTGAGTCAAGCTTAAGTGTGTTCAAGTTTGTTTACTCTCTTATGAAATTTGTTAAAACTTGTTTATTAAAAATATTATCGAACACAACCTGAGCTCAAGCTTTACATTGAGCTCAACTAATATCGTTGTTGTACTTGCAATTTATGTTAAAAAATTATCTAATATACGAAAATCATATTATTTCTTTCTTTTTAATATATTATGAATAATTTAAGATGGTAAAATTTTATAAATTACTAAATTTTTATGTATTTGCATAAAAAAATAAGAAATAAATTTATAATTAAATTTTACATAATAAATAAATTTATTGATAAAATGTTCAAGAACATTAACAAACCGAACTCATTAGTGTTCAAGTCTTTTGTTTTTTATATATTTTTTTTTACTATCGAACGGACATAAACAAGCTTTATCGAACGAACACCAAGCTTATTCACCAATGTTCAATTCAAAGGTGTGAACTAAGGCTTTAAGCATATTTTGTATATTCACACTTAACCAATAGACTGAAGCACAATTTGAGACTCTAATATCATGTTGTAGCAAGAGCAAAGTCTATTTCATCCTAAAAATGACTGAACCTTTACACTGAGGGATAGAACACCCCCATCACAGACTATATTGATCTACTTTGGATTTTGTTTTGGACAATAAAGCATGATTGACCATATGGAAAATCTCTATTTCTACTAGTCCCATCTAGACATAGAATGCTTAAACTGCACTAGAGAGCACATATGCAACACCAAACTAAATGCACTATGACATTGCAAGAAACCTAGAGAAAGTGAACAGAACAAGAACGAATACCGAAAAAAAGGTGCAAATTTCTAGAATTTACAAGATAAATCCACCGCTGCAACATAGACAGGTCGAGTCTGCATCTCCCCGTCACCAGATCCTTCCGCTGCAAGTAAAATCCTTTACTCAGTCAGTCAGATTAGACCCATAAACGTCAAAGCGTCACGAAGTCGACAAAAATATCACCTGGGAGCTCGAGGTCGACGAAGGAAGATGACAGCTCCGGGCAGTCCTGGGGTCGGGCGTAGCGGTCGAGGGTGGCGGAGTCGAGGCCGACGAAGGAGTAGCAGAGCGTGCATGTCCAGCCCCACCGCTCGATCTCGCAGAGAGCGCTGAGGTAGCCCCAGCAATTTTCGCAGCGGGGGAGCAGGTGGCCGCCGGAACCGTATAGGGGGGTGGCGCCGCGCTCGTCAGCGGGGGCGAAGGGAGTCACGGCGACGCCCCAAGGGAGGCCAGAGGCCTCCAGAGTCTTGTCATCCGCCGGGAAGCGGGACACGGTCGCCCGCATCGCCATGGCCGCCGATGCGTCGGTGAAACGATCTGCAAT